>RJWJ010004061.1:31548-79892 GCA_004363605.1 Indri indri | reverse complement strand
TCAACATTATATTCTATCATGAATTATAAATTTACTACTTATTGCCACAGTTTCCTCTAAAAGACCAAAGAATATGTTTTTAAAGATTAAAGATAATATTTATAATTCCTTCATGAAACTCTTGAGAATTTGGCAACAAAAAACTTACAGATGTTAGAGTTTTGTAAAAGTGTGATTGAGTTTAAGAATGTTAAGATTTAAGCTAAGAATAAGATAAACTTTATTTTTATTACATTATTAGTGTCATGAAATATTGGGTTTTTTAGTCCTGTTATTTAAGATATTTAAAGGATAGTTTTTTCTGTAATCCTTGAAAGACTTTTTAATAATAATGTATTATCAATTATTTTGACCAAATAATTTATGTAAATCAGAAGTAAATAGTCTTTATTTTATTTATAGCCTTTAATAGTACACTTTGTGTTGCTAAACATAAAACTGGGTAATTTATAAAGAACAGAAATTTATTTCTTACATTCCTATAAGCAAGGAAATCCAAGAGCATGGCACCAACATCTGGTAAGAACCTTTCTGCTGCATCATCCCACCAGAGAAGGAGGAAGGGCAAGAAAGGATGAGAATGAGAGCGCAAGAGGGCACTGAACTCACATTTTTAAAAATCCCACTCTCTAGATAACTAAACCTGCACCCAAGATAACAGCATTAACCCATTTATGAGAACACAATCCTCATGACCTAATCACTTCTTATTAGGCCCCACCTCCCAACACCATTGTATTGATTGTAGCTTATTCCTTGAGTGTAGAATATTATTTCTACTTGTAGATACACTTTGCCTGTTGTAACCCCTTTTATAATCATAATGATTTGCTGAATCTCTCTCCCTCAAAAGACTATAGCTATCATGAGGCTGGAGGTCATATCCATCTCATTCATCCTTTAATTTCTATAGCTAAATCAATGCCTAATGCAGGATAGGTGTTCAATAAATATTTGGTGAACGACATTTGAATCTGGAATATGCCATTATCCATTTTAAAAGCATAAGCAAGTTAACCTGAAGATCAATTTCCTTATATTGAGAAATATAAGGAAATTATATAAAAGAGAAATAATACTACGAAGTTCATAGGATGGTTTGGGGGATTCGATTGTATACCTACATAAAGGGCCTAGTTTAGGACTGTAAAAATTCTAATCTAATCTATCTGTTCTTCTGCAGCCACAAAGTAGAGAAACAGTTTAAAAGGGCAGAGATGCAAGGGAATGAAGAAGGAGGTTAAACATTTCTGGTGAAGGTAGCTTGACATTAGTCCTTGCTCCACAGTGAGCAGGTATTTGCAAATCTATCCCCAAAAGCCAAGGAAGCTGAGAGGATAAAAAAAAAAAAAGAGGCTGGCAATTCCAGTTTCTCAGAAAGAAGCATTTAATAGTGACTTACTAACACAAGCTATGTCTCTGGCAGCTGCCTGATGGTGGATCCCCATGGATCCCCACACCCACCCTCCAGAAAGCATCCTTTATATAGCAAGCTTTTAAGGTAAAGACAGTGCAGCTGGTCACATCTCAGACTTTCCTGTGCCCACTGAAATTAAGTAAGTATCTTCAGGATGGGTTATCAATGCTATGGGCATTATTTAAAGACCTTGCTGTAGAACACCTTGGTATGCTGAAGTCAAACATTGGTTCACTTCAAGATAGTGCAACTCTTGCCATGCAGCAGGCTACAGTCTTAAACATGATCATGGGAATTCAAAAGGAACTGAGGACCAGGTGTGCCATCATTGCTATCCTTTACCCACAATACAATTCTCTCCCTCTCTTTGCATCATCAATATTCCCCTTTCTTATCTGTTATTCACATCACTATACAAACCTAATAACATTTTTCCATTGACTTTCCATTGATTTTCCATCCCCTTATAGCTACCATTCCATATATTTCCTCCCCTTTCAACACAGCTTCTAGAAGGCATTATATTTATTTAAATGTCTCCTTTGCCAGATCTAATGATCAATTTCAGAGCTCATCTTAGCAACTTATTAGTAGCATTTGAAACAATCGATCTCTCTCCTTCCTCCTCCCTTTTAAAAAAAATGTGATTCAAATATCAAATGATTTTTTAAAGTGTGTATATACATACACACATACACACACACATACCACTAGGGATATATATCATTACTTCTTCCCTTTATTATAGATAAGGTGACATACTATATATATTTTCCCTTCATATTATAATACAACATGTAGATCTTTTCATATTAGTTCTGTAAAAAGCTTCCTCATTCTTTTCTAGAACTGTATAATATTTATCATACAAATGCACTGTAGTTTACATAACCAGCCTCCTTTATATGAACATCAGGTTACTTCCAATCTTTTGCAACTAAATAACATGTTTCATTGAATAGTGATATGCATGCATAATTTCATATTAGTGCCATTGTATATGTACTAGAAGTTCCTGGAAGTGGGATTACTGGTCATAGGTAAATGCATTTCTCAAATACCATATACAAAAACAGTAGTTTTATTTTGCATTGTTCTTATTGTAAGTTGCTCCATCCTTATTGGAAAACTTTCTTCACTAGGCTTCCAGAAGTCAATTCTCTTGATGCTTCTACTCAGGATAATGATTCTCTGTATCCTTTTCTGATTTCTTTCTATGTTCCAACCTCTAAATGCTGACACGCTCTAGAGCCCTGCCTTTGGAATTCTTTTGCTCTCTAACCTAACCAATCCATAGCTGAGCATTCAGGCTCATGGATTTGAAAACTATCTATACATTGACAACTTGCAAATTTAATTATCTAGACAGGATCTCTCTCTCGAATTCCATATTCATATGTTCAATGTCCACTGAATACCTCAGAGCAGTATCTACTACATAGATCAAATATGAAATGTCCAAAATCAAATTCTGCTTTTCTTTCCACATATCCCAAAGTAACAAGGCCAGTCTTTCAATTGCTTAAGCCAAAACTACTGGACTCATCTTCAATTCCCCTCTCTCTCAAATACTCTTATCTTTCAACAAATCCTTTTGGCCCCATTTTTAAAATAAATCAAGAATGCAAACACTTCTCTTCACTTCTTTGTATGACCATACTGGAAGCTACCACCTCATTTCTGGTCTTGTTTTTACAGGAGCCTCTTTAATGGTCTCCCTACTTCCACCACTGCCGACCTAGAATATATTCTCTGCATAGTAGCTAAAATGAATCTTTTAAAACTTAAATCAAGTTTGGCCTCCTCTGTGCTCAAATCCCTGAAATGATTCCCATCTCACTCAGAGAAAAAGCCAAATTCTTTCAATGGCATGCAAGGCTGTAAATGATGGACATTTATCTCTCCCTATCCTCATTTATCTCTGAGCACATCTCCTACTGTATTCCTGGTTTATTTTGTTTCTGTCTCACTGGCCTTCTTCCTGCTCCACAAATGCAACCTCAGGACCTTTTAACTTGCTGCTTTCTCTGCTATCAATATTCTCCTTCGCCCCCACTCCACCCACCCAGACGGCTTGGCTCCGCTATGTTCTGCACTTCTCTGCCCAAATGCTACCTTATCTGAGGCGCTTAAGACACCGTTCTTTAGAAGCAGTTATCCCTCACTCCCAGGACTCTCTACCTTTGTTATAGTACTTCATTTTCATTTTTCTCATATAGATAGATAAATAAATAGGAAGGTAAGTAGGTAGATAGGTAGATAGATAGATAATATAGATAAGATAGACAATAGACCTTATTGCATATTTCCCCTGTGGAAGCAATATGATAGGATAGCAGATTTTGTTTTCTCCAATGTGGTATCCCTCGAATCCTACCACAGAATATATGTTCGATAAATACGTATGGAATGAATATAATATTTGTAGAATTCAACTCCTAAAACCTTGAAAATTAATAAATAGTGACCCCATTTTACAGATGAGGACACTAAAACTTAGCAAAGTTACATAGTTTGCCAAAATCACTGTTAGTAAGTGACAGAGGCTGAGATTCAAGTTAGGCCTCGTGAATCCCAAATTAGAAGAAAGAAAAAGTAATAGCTACAAAGAAGTGTATTTCAATATTTTCTATAGTGGGGGAAACTGTAAACAATGTAATTGTCCTACAATAAGCAAGTGTTTAAATAAATAAATGCTATATTAACTTGATTATTATGACCCCATGAAAATGAGCATTATGGAGACTTTTGCTACATGTGAAATTCTTCTGATATATTATTAAAATTTGCATCTAGATTATGCTTACAAGTGATTAAGAAATTAGAAGATTTACATGGTTTAGTCTAGAGGAATATGAATGAATTTCTCCTTTTTATCTGACTTCTGTGATTATGTTGTTTATATAACTTCTAGACATATATTAAGAAAACAGAAAAATCTTTGTTTTAAATCTTGTATAAATATACTTATATTAGGATAACATATTCTGCTAATACTAGTCTCCATGATATCTTTTAATTTTTGAAGAAAAGAATAAATGTTGAAATCATAACATAAACATAACCACACAATTTCATTGCATGTATTATCACAGAAAATATACAGTAGATAGTGGTTTGGGATTATTTGACAATTAGCAACCTTAAAATAATAGTAGGTCATGTACTATATAAATTTGTAGTAAATAACTACAATCTTATGTAATAACTTCCTTTCATATCAAAAACAGATTTTTTTTACTTCAAGTTATCATTTAAACTATCATTAATTTGGCATCAGTTTCTTCATCCTTTAATAGGATCCTCTATGAAATGTAATACATCCAAGAACATAAAATAAAGCTGCTGTTGCTATTTAACTTAATACTCTAAAGTGTTTTTTTAAACTAACAAAAAAATTCAGTTAATGTGGAAATTAATAATGATATCTCATGTGAATCCACAATTTTATGTGTACACTGTTCATATTGTTAAAATATAGCAGAGTCCAGATGGTGTTAACAAAACTGATTTTATCTGACATAAATATGTATTTCTCAGACAAATGGGCTATCTTGCACTGTACTCTATGAAATACAAAGATAAACTACAGGACTTTTAATCCAATCCTTGGATTTTTACAGTTATTGATTTCTGGTAGAGAATCAAATAATTCAAATATTTAAACAAGTTTAAAATCAGTATGCTTATGCATCCCAACAGGAATCCAACAAAATTGAGTATAGTGCTACTTTCCCAGAACTTAAGTTTTTAAAACACATATACACATGTAACAAACATAAAAAACCCTATACAAAAATTTATTATGGTCAAATACTGTCAAGGTGTTTATCTTCCCTGCTATGTGTCTCAAACAATAGTAGAATAGAATACTGGTGATGAAATGTAGGAAGGACTTTTGTAAAAACCATGGTAAAGATTACCTGAGTATCATTGCTCCATGAATCATCCAAAATAAATGTGATCCTAGAAAAAGAGCTGCTTTCCCACATCTCAAAAGCCATCCCCTCTACCTGGGTGGCTCTCTTCTCACCTGCGGTGAGTATTCTCTCTTTTCACCTGTGGTGGGATCTTGAGAGTACATTCATACCCTCTTTCTCTTATAACTTCAATCTCTCCTCCTCCACAGGCTTTTTCTTCCCTTGTCTCCAAACATGCAAGGATCTTCACTTAAAAAGCAAAAATCATTTCTCTTGACCTTTCTAACCCTTCTGCACTACTAACATATTCCCTCCCAGAACTTTTCACAGGAATTACTTCCATTTTGTTCTGATGATGAAGGCTAGTGAGATTGAGCGTCATGGCATTAATTCATTAATATATTTAACACTGTCAAGGATTTGGTATTGTCATATTCATTGAATGAGTGTAGTAGTCTACCAAACCTCTTCTTTACTTACTTAAGAACTCAACCATTCTCACAGCTTCTCACTGAGCTTCCATTAAGACTAAATAGCCTTTCCTCATTCCTCAACTCTTCAACAGAGCACACTTCCCTTTCTTCTATAACATTAAAGTTCCTGGCTGTCTTCTGGCCTTTTGGAGCTCTTGTTTGAAGTTACTTGCCTTGTCCCTCTATCTATGGCTTCATCTACCTGAAGGTGACTACTACGAGTCACTCTTTTCCCCTTAGCATTGGCTTTTCTGGAGAATTCATCCAGTCTCATATCTTCTCATCATTTACTCATTCTATAAACTAAATTTAGAGAGTGTTTGCTGTATGCATGCCATTGTCCTAGGAGCTGAGTTCACAGGCATGAACGAGGCAATGAATGTTCTTGTCTTTGGGGAGCTTAGAACTGAGCTGGGGAAAAGAACAAAATAATAATAATAACAAGAAAAAGAAAATAGTTATTGCAGTATAGCTAAGACAATAGGGCCAGCAGAGCAAAGGAAGCCTCCTAGATAAGGGGACGTCTGAGTCCTAACTGAATAAGAGATGGTCAGATATTTAAACATACATATACATATATTTAATTTATGATATGTGATTATATAATATATAATACTGTGTGTGTGTGTGTGTGTAAGGGCATTCCAGAAAGCAGAAGCAACATGCAAAAAAAGATTTGAAGGGAAATGAGGGCACAACAGGAAAATTCCTAAATCTCTGAGCAAAGCAGATTTCTTACAGAAACAAGCATTTTCAATGCGCCCTAAGATTACACTTGACTGCCTTTTTTCAACATTAAATTCAACATGCCTAAAACGTAAACCAACTCCCCTCTTCTACATCACCATTTCTTTGACACTACAGAGGGGCTCTCTGACCAACTAGATTTGAAAAGCCCATATATTCAATCATTCTTAGTAAAAAGATATTTTGGCCTTGCCAATTATATTGTTAACATTTAAGTCCTGGGTAGGTATGAGAGCTTTTTAAAAAAGTACAAATCCTAGGTTTCCTCCCAATCAGTGAATGTAATCAGTCTGGACAGAGCTTGGGGATCCGGTATTTTTTAAAGATCACCAGGTAATTCTAATGTGCAGCCACTTGTCTATGTTCTCATCACTACAAACCTCCATCTAATCTGTTCCTAATCTGTTTTAACAGAAAAATGTCAAATTAATCTTTCAAAAACACTACTTTAATCACATTTCTCGAATCGAGAATTTTGAATGCTTTCTTCCAACCTATCAGATCTAATACAAATTAGAACTCTCTCCCTGTCACTTGATCGCTGCAATTCAAAATTCTACAAAATTCTGTCTTCTAACTAATCTCCTTCCTTCATTCATTCTTCAATCATGTAATTAGCAATTATTCAATACCTGAGTGTTAGGCTCAGACAACTGATAGTCCTTAACTGCTCATAGTCTTCATTCCAGCAAAAACAGACAGCCACTTTACTATGTAAGCACATACAGTTAAGTGTGATCAGTTAAGACAGAAGCACTAGGCTCTAAAGAAATCTTTAAAGGAATAAGAGAAAATAGCTAAGTTTGGCTGTCAAAGATGGTCTCCTAGAGCAAGTAACTTTAAATTGAAACATCATCAAAAATTTCTCAGATAAAATGGAGAAGAAAAGGAAGAATTCCAAAAGGTAGGCCAGCATAACCAGCATATGGTGGTTAAGTGAGAGAAGTCCTGTTACTTTTGAAATGTGGAAATAGTTTCATTTTGTAAGGAGAGTAATTTGTAAGAACTGTTAGGTACGAGGGAGGTCAGACCACACGGGCCCTTGTAACTCATGATAAGGAGTCTGGACTTTATGCTGAAGGAAATGGAAAGTCATTGAGGACTTTTATGTGGGGAGCCATTTAAGATTTGTGTTTTTGAAAGAGCAGTCTGGCAGTAATGTAAGGAACAGATGAAGGGAGAACAAAACTCGAGTCAGGGAGGACTTCTGAGAGAGTTGCAGTAATAAGGAAAAGGGTGGTGACCAGATGGTTTGGATTGAGGAAAAGTAGGTGGATTTGAGAAATATTTCAGATTTAGAGTGAACGGTACTTGGGGACACAGTGAATATAAGGAATAAGTTGATACCAGGGATGACACTCGTATTTCTGGTTTGGAAAAGTTGGTGGATAGAAACACAATTTACTATGGGAGAGAATACTGCAAGAGAAACAGTATTCTTTGTGTTTTGGGGTAAGGAAGTATGATTAATTCACATTTAGATATGTTAGGTTTGAGGTTTCTGAAAAACTGGTTGGCTCTGGAATGGATATCAAGAAAGAGAAGAGGACCAGGGCAACAATCAGGTGTGGCCACAGATCTCCAAGGAAGAGGATGTTTCAAAAAGGGAGGAAAGGTATTATTGGATGCTGCTGCAAGGACTTTATTAGATCTGCAGATCCACCAGTTACTGGCAACCTAAGAGGGAAGGCAGATCAGAGTGTGCTGAGGAGTGATTATGAAGGGAGAAAATGGACTGTCAGTGTTGAAAACTCTCTAAATTTAATCAAGGGAGAGAAAGATATTGGTACAATTGGATGAAAAGCTGGGCTGTAAGAGGATTTGTTTTTCTTGCATCAGTAAGTCTGTTAGGAATTTTGTTTTGTTTTAAATTTGAGAAGCAAGCATATGTTTAAATTCTAAAGGAAAGGGTCGGCATAGAGGGGGAAGCTAAAGATCCTGAAGACAAAGTACAACCCATGGCTCCAAGTTTATTGAGAAGTTGAGAGGAGGAGCTCTAGAACAGAAATGGAGCCAACACCTTTAAATAGAAGAAGTGCTTTCTCTGCCTCAGGAGGATGGAAACAATTAAGTTAAATAATAACTTATTCCTGTGTAATTTTAACTGTTCCAGAAAACAATAAAGACAGTAGGTTTTCAAAAAAAGGAAGAAACAATGAAAGTGTTCATACTAAAACATGAAAAAAAAATTCAAAAGTATCTACAGACACATTTCACTTGTGAATACCAGCACAAATATCGTGAGATAATGTTAAAAAACAGAACCAAAGAGTGCTTTAAAATTATATAGTACATCATAACATGGAAAATTATCAATCTATTCATCTAATTCATCTAACTGATAGGTAGAAAAAGAAAATTATATATGGAATCATTCCATAGATCCAGAAAGATATATGACAACATTAAACATCTGTTCTAGATTTTTCAAAACAGTCACCAAAATAAGAATATATAGCTGCTGCCTTAACGTTTTGTGTGTGTGTGTGTGTGTGTGTGAGATAGAGAGAAATATCAGCCCCCAAATGGACATCCACCTAATGGAGGCATTTCTGCTGAAGTTCAAACAAGAAAAGGATAGTCACACCATTGCTATTTAATTTTGTATCAACAAGAGAAAAAAATCGGACACGTAACACTTAAAAGAGGGTGGTAAAACTCTATTTTTACACAAGTAATTTTATTATTGGAAAAACACAAAAGAATAAAGTGGAGAAAAATACTGTAAAAGCAAGAGAATTGAGAATGAATTAAGATACCAAGGAAAATAATTTATAAAAATTAGTAACATTCTTCTATAGAGACAACAAGTGAGAAGATAAATGGAAAAGAAGATACATTTACAATAAGTGCAGAAAGATAAAATATCTTGGACTAAACAAAAACTTTCCAAACCTGTATAAGTAAAACTTTAAAATACTCCTAAAATACATTGAAGTCCTATTGAAGAAACAGAAACACATATCATGTTGTTGGATAGGAAGTTTCGACATCATGAAAATAAAAACTCTGTTAATTTATAAACTAAACACATTTAAATAAAAATATCAACAGATTTGTTTTAGAAATACATAAGTTAACTCTAAATTTATATTGGAAAAATAAATAAGAATATATAACCGTGAAAACCTTTTTAAAAAGATCAATGAGGTGAGACTAATTTTACCTCGTGTTAAGCATGTTCAAAAGCAGTGCTGTCTAATAGAAATATAATGAAAACTATATATATAAACTTGTAAAAAATTTATCATCAACAACTTAAAAATTTTAAAAAGCAAGTAAAATTAATTTTAAAATATATTTTATTAAAGCCAATATATCCAAAATATTATCATTTCAACATGTAATCAATATAAAATTTATTAATGGGATATTTAAAATTCATTCTCTACAAAAAGTATTCAAAATACAGTGTGTATTTTTAAATTATAGCACATCTCATTTCATACTAGCCACATTTCAAGTGCTCAATAACCTATTGTATTGGATAGCCCAATTATAATAACTAAATAGTAAGGTATTGGCATATGAATAAACAGACAGATGAATAAAACACAATAAGCAGTAAATTCAAATAGAAATGTCAATTTATTATAAGATAGCGTCTCAAATCAGTGAGACAAAGATAAAATTTTTAATAAACAGCATTATTTGTATTTGATTGATAAGCACCAAAGATGAATTTTGATTCTTATCAGTAAACTCTAAGTGGATCAAAGATATAAATGTAAAAGTAAAACCATAAATGTACTAGAAGAAAACATGGACAAATTTCCTTATAACCTTGGAAAGGTAAATTTTTCCTATTTGTAACTCAAAAATCCAGAAACCAGGGAAAACAAAGACTGATAAGTTACATTACTATTTTAAAAAAAAGTCTGCAAGGCAAAAAGCATTAAAATTAAATGCAAAAAAAAGGACAAAGCAGAAAAAAATGTCAACTGATGTCAGAAACATAGGACTAAACTCCTAAATAAATAGCTTTGACACATGGAAAAGAAAAATACCAGCAATACAAGAAGAAATTAGTCAAAAGATGTGAATATTTCTCAATAATAAGAACACCATCAATTCTTAAATTTATGAAAATGTTTCACCTATCATTTCTCACCTATCATATTGGCAAAAATGCGAGAGTGTGATAATATGCTCTGCTATGCTATCTAAGCTATGGGAAAATAGGTACTCTCATAAACTGCTGGTAGGCCTACAAACAGTACTTATCCTAAGGAGGGCAAGTTGGCAACATCCATCAAAATTACTAATGCATTCTTCTTTAACCCACTTCCAGGAACTGACTCAGACACATTTTCACATGAACAAAATGACAAATGTACCCAGATATCATAGAAGCATTGCTTGTAATAGCAAAAAGTTGGATAGAGACCAAAAGTCCTTCACATAGAGAACTACTAAACGTAAACTACGGTACATAGCTCTATGCAGCTATGGTTGACCCTTGAACAACATGGGTTTGAACTGCATAGATCCACTTACACACGGACTTTTTCAATAAAAGTTACACTGTGTCTGCTGCTTCTGCCTGTCCTTCCACCTCCTCCACCTCTTGCGCCTCTGCCACCTCTGAGACAGCAGGACCAACCCCTGCTCTTCCTTCTCCGCAGCCTACTCAACAGGAAGATAATGAGGATGAAGATCTTTACGACAATCTACTTCTACTTAATGAATAGCAAATATATTGACTTCCTTATGATTTTCTTAATAACATTTTCTTTTCTGTAGCTTACTTTATTGTAGGAATACAGAATACAATGCATATAACATAAAAATATGTGTTAATTGACTGTTTATATTATCAGTAAGGCTTCCAGTCAATAATAGACTATTAGTAGTCAGTTTTGAGGGAGTCAAAAGTTATTCATGTATTTTTGACTGCACAGGAGTTAGCACCCCTAACCCCACATTGTTCAAGGGTCAACTGTACCAAAAAAGCAAATAAACAAAAAAGAGAATAACGGTCTCTGTATACTGACATGGAAAGAACTCCAAATCATTTTAAGTGGAAAAGTCAATGTGCAGAACATATATGTATGTATACATATATGTATAAGTGTATGTAAATGTATACATAATATATATGTATGTGTATAGCTATCCCCCAAGAAAATCTTTTCTCCAAAAATAATACATGTACACATATAAAATGTTATTTTTTAAATAACAAAAGGAGAGATAACATTTATTTTTATTCACATATATTCACACAAAGAAACACTGGAAGTTTACCCACCTAGAGTGGATAGGAGGAAATGGAGTGGATGAGGAGGAAAGGGTTGTGATTCTGATTTCAAAAATATTAAATATGTGAATGCATTACCAATTCACAAAGAAATAGCATAATGTCAAATGTATATGTGCATGTATTTGTGCATGTATGTGTGCGTGTGACTCTTTTTGAGGTAACTGGAAGTGGAGATCATTCGTGGCAATCAGATAGCCAGTTCTAAGTCTGGCTGTTCTATAACTAGCTATGTTGCATTGCCTCTAATTTTTATTCTTCATTCCATTCAAATGAATGAGTGTTATATCTTTCTGTATGGTTATTACAATGACATTTTAACATTTTAGATAAATTATAACTCAAGATGAAATTAGGTATTTTAGAGGAAATTGGATTAGAGAAAAAATGAAAAGGAAGACTTGAAGCGGGTGGAGGACATCTGAAAAAGCCGGCATGATCAATGGGAGAGAACCGAAAAGCAAAAAGAGCAGATTCTCTAAAGTGTTGAGAGTTCAGCGGAGGTTGGTGATTGTGATTCTGCCCAGTTGTGTGATTGTTCCCTGTGTTTGACATGGGTTCATTCATTGTTGAGCTTGCTAGTCAGAGAAAGAAAGAACTACAATAGAAGAAGGAAATATAGGATTTGATTAGACACCTACTGAAACTTTGGTCCCGGGAATATCAGATGAACGGTGGCTGTGGGTAGTGAAGAGCAGAAGAAGTAGTGGAGAAGGACAAGCAGAGGGCCAATGTCATTGAGTGAATGAGCCGAAAGATAAAGATTAGGATAAAGAATAGTGTGTAGAAATTACTCCCCAATGACATGTTATTCGTAATGAGTTTTCCATTCTCCAAATTTCTCTACTTTTAACATTCTGTACTCCAAAATCAGGCTTGGTTTTGCTATCCCAGACTTTCTTGCTGTTCAAGACTTCCTTTCGAATTCTGGCTTTACCACTTCCTACTCATGTGCTATTGATCAAGCCCCTTAAATTTATATGCTTCATGTGCCTCATCTGTAGAAGAAAGAAAATAGTGATGCCACTTGCTCAAGCTTATCAATTTTATTTTGAATTGAGGACACTTTCAAACAATTAAAATATGAACATCCTTTCTTGTTATTGGTTGTAAGACAAATTCTGATTTCAGAGATGCTGTAATGTGAAAAAATATGCATCTTAGGTTTGATTCTTATTGAATTAGTTAGTCCTTCACCATAGAATCTAGGCCTTCTAAATTAATATTTTTAAGCCAGCTTAAAGATTTATTATAAAAAAATTACAGCCCATTAATGCTCATTACCAACTCACATTTCTCCCAGTAGTTACTCTAAAACAGGGAAATAAACTGGCCAAGATTGTATTCACTCTGAAAGGAGGGACAAAATATTTTTATGGCTTCTTTAAAAGACAATATTTATCAATAAACATTTCTAGAGAACAGTTACAATTTGCTCATCTTCTTTGTATTTATTTAATAATTGCAGCTTATTGTGCCTGTTTATTTATGACCCTTTATGAATGCTACAGAAAAATTAGGAATAATGATACTAATATACTCAAATCAAAAGACATTGTATGACAGGAGAAAGAATATAGATTTGGATTCAAGTGTTACTTGTATTCTTATCCTACCTCTGTTATTTTCTGTCTGCCTGAATTTTGATAAATTACTAACCTTCCCAAACCTCAGTTCTCTAATTTGCAAAATGGTTACAATAGTACCATTTAATAGAATCATTGTGAATATTAAATAAGATATTGTCTAAGTATCCAGACATATTAGGCTTGAATGGTTGTCCCTAGCCACTTACATTGCTTTCTTCCCTGGCACCCCTAACAGTATAAGGTTAAATAACAACAGAATGCTAAGAAAGCCGGATCTAATATAAAACAGCTCTATGGTTACTAAGATTGCTCCTCCCCACACGCAAGTTATTTAGGCACTTCCTCTTTCTTCAATATTCCATTAAAAACAGTATTTTTCTCTTTAGTTTATGATCGATTATCTGGGAAAGAACCGGTAATGCTCTTCGAATAATGCTACGTATTGAATTGAGAACAAAATTGCTGAAAACAGTCTGAGGCAGTTCTAGTTGGCACACAAATCAAGTATAAATCATCATTTAACAGAGACCAAAACACAGACACTCACTAGAGTACCAATTTTGCCCTCTACCTCTTTCTGAGATAAATTAGATTATATACATGTGTATATATATACATATATTTGAAATTGTCAACCTATCTCATTGACTTGTAGTAAAAGAAAAAAACTTCAAAATATCAATATTGCCATTTTTTGGAGTCATTAAGGGATTGTCTCTATGGTGTGTACCCATATGAGTTACCTGCAAAACAGAAATTAGAATCCTCTGCACCTTAACAAAGTATTATTTTGTATAAATACAAATGAAAAAGCATGATAAGAATTTTCCAAATAACCACTAATATAGATTGCAAAAAAAAGAGGGAAGGGACATAAATGCCTCTCATCCCTGTGTAGACACTTCTTTACAATGTAGCATTGCTGTTCCTTTCCTCAAGTGGTACAATTTCCTTACCTGCTTATGTGTGGGTCTGTTTTATAACTCACTTCGATCAATAGAATGTGAAGGGTGTTATGGGAGTTTGAAACCTATGCTCAAAGGCTTTGACACTTCCATTGTCATATCCTTGGAAACCAAAGAACACCATGTAAAGAAGCCTGAGCTAGCATTCTTTTTTTTTTTTTTTTTTTTAAGACAGAGTCTCACTCTGTTGCCCTGGCTAGAGTGAGTGCCATGGCGTCAGCCTAGCTCACAGCAACCTCAAACTCCTGGGCTCAAGTGATCCTTCTGCCTCAGCCCCCCAAGCAGCCAGGACTACAGGCATGTGCCACCATGCCCGGCTAATTTATATATATATATTTTTTTTAGTTGTCCAGATAATTTCTTTCTATTTTTTAGTAGAGAAGGGGTCTTGTTCTTGCTCAGGCTGGTCTTGAACTCCTGACCTTGAGCAATCCACCCACCTCGGCCTCCCAGAGTGCTAGGATTACAGGCGTGAGCCACTGCGCCCGGCCTAGCCTTCTTGACAGTTGGTGGGGCTTGAGGGTTTTGCCAACAGCCAGATACTTGAGTGAGGTTATCATAAATCATTTAGTCCCTTAAGCATCCACATTATTGTATTCACATAAATGACCTCAAGTGAGACCCACAGAAAAATCACCCAGCTGACCCCAGCTGAAGTAGAATTAAGAGATATTATATAATTCAAGACAATTAGGAGAAAATAGTGGCATATTTTACTAATTCTCAACAAAATTCTTCAGACAATTAGAAGATTAATAATAAAAGCTTGACATATATTATCAGAAATTGCAATTGTTGGGCCCAAAGAAAGCTCAGGTTACACCAAGATGAGTTAGTTCTTTTCTTCTGATTCATTCATGCTCAACATCTTCTACCTCTGTTGGAGTATTTTTTCAATTTCATTTTTCAGAGTAATGATTGGATCAAGGCAGCTAGGAAAGAGCCTTGGCATTAGCTGTATAATACCATCCTCAAATCCTCTACAGATCATTTCTCCTTCATCTTCTCATACAGTTGGCCATATTCTAGTTTCCAAAATTTTTTTATTGTTGCCATAACTGCAGTTTTTTTCAGATTCTACACCTCCTGAAGATGCTTCTTCAGAAACTAAGGATTAACCAGGTGCAAAGAAGTCCAAACTTGTTGCATAAATATCTGCCTTCATTAAATGTCAGTCTATATCTTCACTTTCATTTGTGAAAGCAATGAGATCTGGGCTAAAGAAGACATTTTTTACTCCTTCTATCTGAAATAGTGCTTTGCCAGAAGGAAGCAAAAAGCTGCAGCTGGTGTGGGAAAATCCATGGTACTTGTCTGTAAAATTAGTTTTCCTCTAATAAACTTCAAACTCTTGGGATTTGGGGTATGTTATGTTTGAATAAACTTATTTCATACACAGTTACAGCTAGGTCATGTTGAATCATTCTTGGTGAACCAAATCGAAACAAAACAGCCATACATTTTATTTACATCATTTTCCTATACATATATCAGTTGGTGACTTAGTGACCAGGCAGATAGTTGGAAAACTGGTCTTTATACACATTGATTCAAAAGCAGTTTCTTAGAGATATGCAGATTTATCATTATGCTACAGAATCACCAGCACAGCCTCACATCAGTGGCCACAGCTTCCTCAAACCACTTTCATACGGTGTGATTTGTCACCCAGCAATAGATAAATGGTAAATTCACCAAAAATAAGTCAGAATATTTTAGTGAAAAGAATATTGAAAAGGAAGATGGTAATCTGAGTTCAAGTCCTAACTACACCAATAAATTAACCGTGTGAAATCAGATGAACCTCTCAACTTCTCTAGGCTACAATTTCTTCTTGTACAAACAGGGAAAGTTTAATTGAACAATCTTTTAAGTCGCCTCAGCTACAAAGTTTATGCTTCTAAGTTACTATAGCTGACGGTAATTGTAGATTCAAATTAATTGATGTTTTGGTTTTAAAATACTGCTCATAACTGTCTATAGAGCCCAGATTCTCACTTGCTAAAGAAAGATGACACCTCTTATCCTTCTCAGAACAATGGTTCTGCAGAACATCTAAGGGAAGCTACTAATATGGGAGATACTTTCCTTTTACAAGCTGAATAAAAACAATACGATCTGGTGAATAGTACTGGCTCGTTTGTACAACCCTAACACTAAAGATGAACTTAGAGATTCTTTTAAACTTTTCCCTGTTTGAGAGAAAAATTATTTCTAAACATCCCGAGCCATGACAATAAATCTTAACTAGAGGAAATAGACTGAAAGGGCGGCACTAAGTTTTCATAGTCCCCATTTCCTAAAGCTTTCATATCATTTTAAGTAGCAAGAACTAAAAATGATATATTATGTGTTATCCAATATTAAATTTTACCATAGACTCATTGAATCTATTTATTTTGTAGCTGTCAAAATGTTAACCAAGGATGCTGAATGAAAACATTCCCCAAATAAGCAAAGTATTTGTAACTAGCCTCAGGAAAGGCTCGTGGCATCAGTGAAAATGCCCTTTATCTGGGGTCTGATATCCAGAGTGTTTGCAATCTGCTTCTTAGCTGTGTGACCCTGGACAAACCATTGACCTCTCTGAGCTGCCTCTCACTACTCTATAAAAAAGGGATGATGATACCAAACCTATTTCACAATGATATTGTGAGGATCAAATTGGAAGGTTCAATTGAAAGTTTCCTACAAATGCTCAGCTGCTAATATCCAGAGAAAAAGAAAAGGGTCCTGGACAATCCTTAAACTGGTGCAAGACCTGAAAGCTGGCTGCATGTCCTTAACGCTGCAGGGTTTGAGACAGAAGTGATTAACACCAGAACTAGACTTTGCGTTTTCTTTTTTATGATCATTTACTTTCGTCAGTTGACTTTTTCCATTTTCTTTTTTCAGCCCTTTTACTTTTTGTACCATGTGGTCTTCTCATTCGTGTGTTCAGTCACCCACCCAATGAACATTCACTGAGTACCTAGAGAAGTTAGGGGACACAGATCATGAAGACCTGGTCCCTGCCCTGAGAAGCTCACAGTCTAGTGGAAGAGTCGTAAAGCAACACGTCCTCTCCAAGCAAGAAGAAACTGGATGTGGAGAGACTGGAACACTCTTACACTGCTGGTGGGACTGCAAATTAGTACAACCCCTGTGGAAAGTAATTTGGAGATACCTCAAAGAGATACAAGTAGAAATGGCATTTGATCCAGCAATCTCAGCCAGAAATCTGAGAGGAACTCTTGACTTCTTCCTCCCCTTACATCCAATTCTCCCTCCCAGATCTCCCTCAAATCAGCCCACCCCTCTCTGTGGCCACAACTCCCCCTTACTCCACCCTTTCTCCAGACCTCCAGAGCCTCCTAATAGCTGCACTTTTCCCTCACCCATCTCACAGCCCAGGCAGTCCTTGTAAGATCAAGACCACGATCAACCCTGCCTGTTCCACTCTTCCCCTGCGACTGCACTCAGCTTCCCTGACTTCCCAAACATCCACTCCTTCCCCACCCAAACTGCGCAGGATGCTTCCCCTCACCTTCCCTCTTCAGGGAGTGCCCTGCCCACTCCTTCCGTGAATTCCTCATGGCTCTGCAGAGCCATTTAAATGCTGCTTCCTCAGAAAAGTCTCCTTGAGGTCCCGGACTACATCCAACTACCCTGGTATATGCTCCCTCAGCACTCTGTTCTTCTATGTTGACATACCTATGGTACTTAAAAATTATATGATTAGTTGTGTAATTGTGGTTTGATGAGAATAAAGGCTAGTTTTTACAATCTAAATATCAACCACCAGGGGGTGGATGGGTAAATTTTGGTTCATTCCATAACATGAAAATATAGTCATTAAAAATGATGGCACAGAATATTGAATAACGTGGAAAATGGTTATGATATAGTGTTCAGTAAAAAGAAAAATCAAAATTGTATAGACATTATGATCTCAACTATGAGAAAATATAAAGACTAAAAAATATTTAAAAAAAAAACAAAAAACACGAAACAGCAATAATGAAACCATGGCCAAAGTGCCGATAAAGCAGAAAAGAGGAACAACTATCTTTTTTTGAGGGGCATAGAAAAACACACTGAATGGCCTCTCAAAGCCAGTGGTGGCATTTGAGCTGTCTTGAAACGTCAGAATTTTTCTAAGCCGGGGCATCTGAGGTAAATCATAAGATAGATCACAGCATATGCAAAGAGCCTCAATTAATAATGGTAAAAAGAATAATATTAAGAGCTAACATCTGTCATGCATTTGCTATTGGTAAGGAAGGAGTTTAGACTCTATATTTTCAAGAAGAAGGAAGACATTCTTCATACTATTTAGAGTATTTCACATACCAAATACGTAATTCCCAATTTTTTAATTTACATAATCTTTTGGCATATTAATGCCTTTAATTGGCACCTCAGTGTCATGATGCCCTCCAATGAAAATCTATGGCAAAGCAATGCACTTAAAAGTTTTTAAAATGCATCCTTTGGTTCAGCTTCGAAAAGAGAATAATTAATGATTAACAAATAGAAGTTGTAATAATTTAACAATACATTTTAGGACTCTAATCTTTCTGTTTACAAGGTGTTCAATCTTAAAAAAAATTGCAAATAAAATGCTAGCTATTGGAACCATTAACAATTTAACTTGCTCTTTCTCTGACATCAGTGAAAGGGTATTATTTATCACACTAAGTATATATTATAATCTTCTGTTGATAGTAAAAGATCAAAGATTACCTTGCATCAAACAGAATTATGCTGCCATAACATTTTATCTTGTTACAGCTGATTTCAATCACTAGGTGACAGTGAGCCGCAGAGCAGATTTTTCAGTCAGTATCCCTGACATGCTCAAACATCTGAAATATAGCAACTAAATTCTATGTGCATTGGTTGTGAAAGTGAAAAATGCAGTATAAACAAATAGTGGCTGATTGCTAATATCATACATGTTGCTAAATACCACTTGGTTTCTGAGCATCTAGCTGGTATTCTCTCACCTAGAGCCTCATTAAAGGAAAGAAAAGTGAGTGTCAATAAAAGGAAAAGTGGGACATTGTTTAAGTGGAGAGTGGTGACATCGTCAATCACAAGATTAGGGCAAAGCCCCCTCCTAATGTAACTCTCCAGAGAAACATATTCCCACTCTTTCATCAGAGAGCTAAACAAGGCCCTGACTGAAGTCACAAATCTCCCAAATAAATCCTCTTTCTCACAAAGGGTCACAGCCTCTTTCCTGCATCTGTTTAGAGTTATATCATGGGCTCGCTCAATGGCTAATCTGGGCCAATGTTTCCCCTCTTTGTGGTTATGTAACTGCATAGCAGTTTTCCTCCCTTCTCATGATGTTGGTGGCTTTGCTTTTTAGATAAAGACAAATCAGAGTCCTCGAGGATTTTTCATGTTCAGTGTGCATCCAACTTTCTCAAACACTTAAGCTATAGAGAGGAAAATATTTTAGCTGGAAAATCATTAGTTCATCTTCATATGCAAATTTTACAGCATCCTGATTCATGTCGACAACTCAGCACTATATTCATACCTGCTTCTTTCTTAATATTTTTAAATGGAATAACAGAATAAAAAGAGCTTTATTATAAATCCCAAACTTTAACCTCTCCAAAGAATGACTGGATAATAAAGTACTCAACATTTAGAAATCATTATATTATTTGCATTAACAGCAACAGTTTCCTAGCCTGTGAATTATTAAACCATTTGCCTGAAAATTTTATTTTCTTTATTCTTTCTGTGTCAAAATGGTCATATATTACGTTATAGAGAACACAGCAAAACCTTCCCAAACATGCAAAATTATTGGATGGGGACATTCATTTTTATGCAAACTATATGCATATTCATATAAAACAGTTTGAAAAATGTATCAGATGTAATTAGCATGTTTATGAATCTATTTGCTCTGCTATTAAGTAACAAATTTGTAGTAACCATGGCAACCGCAACATCACAGTCACAAGTTCTATTTTTGTAATAACATGAGTACTTTTCTTAAAGCAACATTCATGCTCAAGCCCTACATTTTCAAAATATTAAGAGTTTTTAAAACACAAATTTCATTTTCCATTATCTAAAGGCACATTTTATATTTTGAGTTTAAATTAAAAGCTGTTTCTTTTTTGATGTGTGTTGTATCTGTGTCTGTGTGTATGTTTGCCAAAAATAATATTTAAGTGTAAAGGCGAAAAAACATCAAATATTAGGAATATGTTAACACATGCGGTTGTAAGATTTCTAACTTTTTTAAATTCCATTTCACTTGAAACAATGCAAACATATTTGTTTTCCAAATTTTCAGAATAAAAATGAAAGCCAAACGTGTTTTCCCATTTAATTTTTTATTTAAATTTCTTCTTTAATCTTAATCATTATTATGTTTTATCAAAACCTAAATAACAACATTTTTCTCCATGCTAACTTTAGGGAGGCTATGTTTTGATTAATACTTTGTTACAAGAAATTAATTGAACTATGCTTGTTTCATTATCTAAGTGCTACCACTTCCAGACCTGTCATCCAGGGTCTTGTTTGTAACCTTCGCAAACCTGACTTTTCTTCCCCTGTAAAATGAAGATAATAATAATACGGTTACTACAGGATTGTTGAGAAGGTAAAATCTGAAAATGCCAGTTTGATGAAAACTTTCCTATTCTTTTAAAATTACAATTCTACATTCAGGTGCATTTTGTTACAAATATCATATTTAACCCAGAAATAAAAAGGTACAAATAATACAAACTCTATCTGACTTCTATATTTTCTCAAAAAGTGGCAAAAGTAAAATGGGTGTCTGGGAATTAGGATGATGTGCTTACGAGAAAGGATTGCGTAAAAACAACTCTTTTTGGTTAAAAAAAAAAAAAAAAAAAAAAGGTATGGCCTGGATTTGAGCCCTGAATCGATCTCTTACTGAACCTCATTTTCCTCAGCTACATATGATAATAATAATTCCCACTTCTTTAGATTTTTATATAAATAAATATAAAGCAGTCATCATACCCTATGACACATAACACTTGTCAGTAAAAGTAGTTTACTTAATCCTCATTCTTCATTTTAAAATTCTATAGACTTGGGGAAGTAAAGAGAGGGCTAAAGAGGAACTAAGATTTTCAGACAAATTTGGCCTTTTAGCTGTGTGCTCTGAACCGAGAAAAGGCTGGAAGGAGATATCTCTGGACAAACCTTAGGACAGTGGTTGAGCCTGGACTCCATCAGCTTTGAGAAGAGTGGCTACAATTTGAGCTAAAAAGGGTAAGATTGTATTGCAGGTGGAAAGACTTTGCTCACCCTTGAGACAGAGGAAGGGGCTCAGAATCAACCTAGAAAGTGAACAGTAAAAGCAAACCCAGTGATACCAAACAACGAGGCTGGCAAGGAAAAGGAGAACCCAGGAAAGATGGAGCAAGTCTGTGAATCCGTAATTGCCCTCATCTACCTATGGGTGCAATACTCTCCTAACCACTCAATTAGAAAATTTCAGTCCCATTTCAGGCACTCCTGTTCCCCCATACTCTATTTTCATCATAGTACCGATCACATTGGAACATGTACATAATTTACTTGTTAATCATATTTAGTGTCTACTTCTACTTGCTATTCCTGAGACTTGTGCCCCTGTCTTCACTGCTTATGTCCTCAGCACCTGCCAGACCCTGGGGAAGTATTTGTTGAAAGAATAAAGATTTAACATGCTGCTCGGCCCCTAGGAAGCATACGATGAAGAGTATTTGTTGTTAATAGCGTATTTTTTCACTTTTTTCTCATATTGTCTGAAACTAAGGTCTTCCTGAAGCTGCTGCTAATGGAAGTAATGAAAATCTGCCTTATTGCTTTAGGAAAAAGAATCTAACTTTATTTAGATCAATCACTTAAAAAAGACTTAAACAAATACTTTTCCAGTCTTCCGAGAGACTATAATCTATGGTATATTGGCTACGAATTAGTCCATTAGATTATTTGGTCAACCAATTTAGTTGCTAAATCAAACAAATACTCAATTATCCAAATCACATGATAATTTGCTAAGACGAGTCTCGTTTTGCCTATTTCGTGGATTCTGCACACATCTTTATCTCTTTAAGATCTGCTTTTTATTCATAAAAAGAAATAGTTTGAAAAGTCTACTCATTCAGCAGTACACTGAACCCAAGTTGCTTACTCTAGAGTAGGTACACATTTTAACTGATTTGTTATCATTTAGAAATTGAGGAATAACATTAATGATGATGGTGTGATTAAGTCTAATTTATCTCAGCCAATGCAGTAGACATAAATTCTCTCTAGTCAAAGTCAACATTTGTCAAGCTGACCCATCTTGTCTGATTTTGTGTGTGTTTTTCAGAGGCATAGAAATAGGAGTCATTTGCTGAGCAATAATGTAGTTAGTGATGTACTAAACAGGACTTATGATCTTCCTAATGATAGAAGATACAAGCTGTAAAAACAACAGGGAACAAGCAATGTCTATATCTCCTGAAGAACTGGAAAAGCAATGGCTTAGTAAGGTGTGCTCCCAGCAGTAACTCCTGGTAAGTCAGTTACTGCTAACAGATTGCAAGGTAAGTGAAATGAGAGGACCACAAACCAATCGGTTATATTTTAGAAGACTCCTTATAGAAAATTGGATAGCCACATGTAGAAGACTGAAACAGGATCCGCACCTTTCACCTCTTGCAAAAATCAACTCACAGTGGTAACAGACTTAAACCTGAGGCATGAAACTACAAGAATTCTAGAAGAAATGTAGGAAAAACTCTTATAGACATTGGCCTAGGCAAAGAATTTATGAAGAAGACCCCAAAGGCAATCACAGCAACAACAAAAATAAATAAATGGGACCTGATCAAATTAAAAAAGCTTCCACATGGCCAAGGAAACTATCATGAGAGCAAACAGACAACCTACAGAATGGGAGAAAATATTCACATGTTACTCATCCAACAAAGGTCTGATAATTAGAATCTATATAGATCTCTGGAAAATCAGCAAGAAAAAATCAAACAACCCTATCAAAGAGTGGGCAAAGGACATGAACAGAAACTTTCAAAAGAAGATAGACTAATGACCAACAAACATGAAAAAATGCTCAGCGTCTCTATTCATCAGGGAAATGCAAATCAAAACCACAATGAGATATCACCTATCTCCAGTGAGAATGGCCTTTATCAAAAAGTCCCCAAACAATAAATGTTGGCATGGATGCGGAGAGACAGGAATACTCATACACTGCTGGTGGGACTGCAAACTAGTACAACCTCTGTAGAAAGTAATACAGAGATACCTCAAAGAGCTACAAGTAGAACTACCATTTGATCCAGCAATCCCATTACTGGGCATCTACCCAAAGGAACAAAAGACATTCTATAAAAAAGACATCTGCACTAGAATGTTTAGAGCAGCACAATTCACAATTGCAAAGATGTGAAAACAACCCAAGTGCCCATCAGTACATGAGTGGATTAATAAAATGTGGTATATGTATATCATAGAGTTCTACTCAGCCACAAAAACCAATGGTGGTCTAGTATCTCTTGTATTATCCTGGATAGAGCTGGAGTCCATTCTACTAAGTGAAGTATCACAAGAATGGAAAAACAAGCATCACATGTACTCACCATCAAATTAGTATTAACTAATCAACACTTAAGTGCACATATAGTAATAACGTTCATTGGGTGTCGGGCAGATGGGAGGGATGAGGAGGGGATGGGTATATTCACACCTAATGAGTGTGGTGTGCACCATCTGGGGGATGAACATGCTTGAAGCTCTGACTCAAGTGGGGCAAAGGCAATATACGTAACCTAAACATGTGTACCCTCGTAATATGCTGAAATAAAAAAAACATTAAAAAAAGAAAACTTCTTATAGGAAATTTTTTTAAAAATTTGTATTCCAGGTCCATATATCAAAGTGAATGGGGAAAATCTGGATGCTCGTAGAACTAGTGTTACTTCAGTTGTCTCAACAGAGTTGTATGTTGGCTGGAAAGCGCATAAAACGAGCCTTGAAAAGGATTTTGTTTAAATGATATAGTCAACTGCTCTAATAGAAATATTTCAAATACATGTCCCCACTTAATGTTTAGTCATTCCTTCTGGAGAAAATATGTTGTCAATGTTAAATTCTAAAATAAGAGCATACTTTGTAAACATTTAGCAGGTTTCAAAATAATATTAACCAGTGAAAGTCCAATTGCAAAAAGCCTTACAGACAAAAAGAAAAATAGGCTTTAATTCCTTCTCATGCTGTGGTGAAAACTGTTCTATAAAATTTCTACCCAGGTAAAAGAATCACAGGTAGGCCCAGTTACACTCTATCTCCTAGCCTCCTGTCTCCCTTGCCTTTAGATGTGGCTCCTGTTTTTTCTCTCCAATAGAATGTGAGCAGAAGGTATTGTCTATTATTATGTGTAATTTATATTACTTGGAAGCTTAGCCCATAAAGCTCCCCAAAACACCCTCAGGTTCTTCCCTCCTTCCCATGGGTAGGGATGATGTTGATCTACAAAACTTACATGTGTTTAAGATGGTATAGTTGTTGTTAACCTGGGTTTTCAAATGATATTCATTCATTGAATAAATATACAATGAATATGTTGCTAGATACTATATCATTCTAGTATTTTATAAAACTGAATTTATTAAATCAAAATGATTCAAATATTTCAACAAATTAAATCATGCCATTCAAATATGTGATTTTATAACATATTTAATGATATGAAAAATGAGTGTGATATCATTTAAATTGAAAAATGCAAGATCTAAACTGTATCATTCTATAAAAAAAGACATCTGCACTAGAATGGTTACAGCAGCACAATTCACAATTGCAAAGATGTGGAAACAACACAAGTGCCCATCAACACATGAGTGGATTAATAAAATGTGGTATATGTATTACCATAGTGTTCTACTCAGCCACAATAAAAAAGGTGACCTAGCACCTCTTGTATTATCCTGGATAGAGCTGGAGCCCATTCTACTGAGTGAAGTATCTGTCACAAGAATGAAAAAACAAGCACCACATATACTCACCATCAAATTGGTATTAACTGATCAACATTTTTGTGCACATACAGTAGTAACATTCACTGGGTGTTGGAAGGGTGGGAGGGGGAGGAGGGGATGGGTATATTCATACCTAATGGGTGCGGTGCACACCATCTGGGGGATGGACACCCTTGAAGCCTTGACTCGGGTGGGGCAAAGGCAATATATGGTAACCTAAACATTTGTACCCCCATAATATGCTGAAATAAAAATAAATAAATAAAAAATAAATAAATAAAACTGTCTGTATAGTATAATCCTAATTTTTTTTTTATGTTATAAGGGTAGGATAAACTTTTTCATCCCCCATTCCAACTCCCTCCAGCTGCGAAGGTTCAAAAACTTAAAATGAGGCCGGGCGCGGTGGCTCACGCCTGTAATCCTAGCACTCTGGGAGGCCGAGGCGGGCAGATTGTTTGGGCTCAGGAGTTCGAGACCAGCCTGAGCAAGAGCGAGACCCCGCCTCTACTAAAATTAGAAAGAAATTAATAGGCCAACTAAAAACATATAGAAAAAATAAGTCGGGCATGGTGGCGCATGCCTGTAGTCCCAGCTACTCGGGAGGCTGAGGCAGAAGGATCACTTGAGCCCAGGAGTTTGAGGTTGCTGTGAGCTAGGCTGACGCCACGGCACTCACTCCAGCCTGGGTAAAAGAGTGAGACTCTGTCTCAAAAAAAAAAAGAAAAAAAAAAAAAAAAGAAAAACTTAAAATGTAGCTGGGTCTCCAGATGTGATTTGGAGTCCCCTGTGGTTTGGAAGGGAGTCAGGCAGGGAGAGAAGGAGAGAGATGGAGTACTAGGCACCTACCTTGGTTGCTCACGTGGGTCACGTTAGCAGCAGTGAGGTGTTAGAGACAGCACTCATGAGAAAAGGCTTCTGAATTTTGCAGTTTCCTGATACTGGCAGAAACAGTATTTCTCTTGGTTCTGTGGTTTGGGGTAATTTATGAAATCTGAGACCAGAGGCTAATTTTTTAGCCCTCTAAAAATTCTGCGATTGATCTGTATTCTCTAGGAAAGTATTTTGTGCTTAAATTAGCTAAAATGGTGTGTGTGTGTGTGTGTGTGTGTGTGTGTGTACACTGTTATATCTGAATTCTTTGATTAAAGATTTCTTAACATACCTTCTGAGACTAATCCATAAATCAATGGCAATTACTATTATTTTGATTTTATGCAAAAGGCTTATTCTCCCTAAGTATTAAGTTTAATGTTCTAGTTGTTTCTGAAATTATTCTTTAACCATATTCTCTTTCTATGTCACTATTTTGATAATAGAGAATCATTAAAATTGCAACTTCTTTGAAAGTGCTGTTCTATAAAATATTTGTAATCACAACATTAACTGCACACTAAAAACAAGGACTAAATGCATGTGTGGTCCTTAACGTAAAACAATTATGCAAATTGTAAACTCTGAAGATTGGGGCTAGCATTGGCCCCAGTGGAGGCAAATCAGTTGAACTTAATAACTTTAAAGACACTGTTTTGTAAAAACAAAATAATCCAGAAGCCTTTCAAACTGTATATTTAGATATTCCGTGAGCATAGAGCCTCTGCAAGAAAATTTACTATTATTAAATGGATATTTGTTTTACCTAGATGTATGGTGTCAATCTGAATTGAAACTGTACTGGCTTTCCCAAAACAATTACAGGCAGACTTCTTAATTAACATGTACATAATGTTAATAATATATTCCCCATTGGTATTTTAAAATGAGATATATGCGACCACATTGACAAGCCCTCAATAAAATAAAATGACAATGATTATAACAACAATAATAATAATATTGGAATCAACTCCTTTTGAATAAAAGAAGTAAAACCTATGCACTAACCCTATTTCCACACTTTCTACCATGGGCTTAAAAGGACTGCTACATTAAGGGGGAAATGCTGTAATTCATGACATTATGTAAAATATTGCATAACCAGAATTGCATTTACTCCATGTACATTTATTAAAACAATTTTTCCATTTGTTTAATCATTGGATATGTATTGATTGTCCACTTTGAACCAATCATTTTTCCCTGTACAAGATAGATATAGTCTCCTGAGGCTAAAGGGTGAGACAAACAATGAACATGCATTAATAACAAACATACATAACTACAAGTTCAGAAAATGCAGACAAGATGTTGTGTTAAAAGGTGTTGCTTGGATCACCATCTACTTAGATAGGGTGGTCAGGAAAGGCTTTCAGGGAGACATTATCCTAGGAGAGACCTGAAGGATGAGTAGGGGCCAGCCATGCAAATATGGAAGGGAAGGGTTTTCCCCACAAGGGGCATTGACCCTGTGAAGATCCTAAAGTAAGAATAAGTTGCCTTGGGGTGTTTTAGAAAGTGAAATATTATGTTATTAAATCATAACAACTTATATATAGCTATATGTGTATACATAACTATATATAAATACAATATGAAATATATATTAAGTTATAATATATAAGTTGACCTGCGGTATAAAAATTTTCCCAACTCCAAAATGCTAACCCCAAACTTGTATAAATAATGTCATTTTCCTTCTTTGTCTACTTACTTATAGGATATAGGGAAGGATGGATGAAGGAAGAAACAGAGGAGGAGAGAGAAACTAATTCTGATCATGTTATCAGAAATACCGTATATCAGAATAAAATGCTAGATTTTTCCATTTAAGGGGAAATATGTAATTCTGAAATAAAATGAATAAAAATTCTCAGGAATGAAAATAAATCTATGATCTAACATCTGTCAAAATCTTTACTGGTAGATAATTTAATTGTGAATTACCTAATTTAATTGTGAATTATCTAATTGTTTCATTTTAACTTGCTCTTCTAGAATGCTATAACATCTGAGACCAGCTAATAAAGCGTAATGTCACCTAGATTATGTTGTCTTTCTCACTCGCTTTCCATCTGCTTCCACTGTGCTCTTGCTAGAAAATAATGTCATAATGCTTGTGACATATTTGTAGTCACTAATTATCAAAACATTTTAAACATTTCATTGCACAAATATTTTGCAATATATCACTATCTACCTTCAACCCCGTGTTTTACTCTCTTTCTTCCATACTCCATGCTTCACCTTGATCAGAACTACTTAGGAGAAGAAAAGGATCACAGATTACTTGGAATGTTTGTGAAGTACACCGATTCGCTGTGTTTCTCAGTACTGCTTTTTGTTCACCCTGTCAAGTGTTATCTGTCTACCTTTTTGCACACATATCCCTGAATGTGTATACAAATGTGTGCATGTGTGCAAGAATAATTCATTCAATTACAATTATAAATGACTTAATTAACATATTCTAAATTCATTTAGAATATAATGCAGTATCTAGTATATTTTTTATTATGGTGAAAATGTAAACCTTTTGCTGAATTTAATTGAATTGTGACAACTTTTTTTTTATTTTCTAGAGTAGAAATGCCTTTCTCTAATTTTTTTGTAATTAAATAATCTAATGTTTATTATACAAAAGATAAAAAAAATCACATATAGTCTCCCACCTAGTTATAACCAGAGCAAATAATTTAGTATGCATAGATAATTTTCTATGCAAATGTATACGTTTTTAATAAAAATAGTGTTGTACTATTCAAACTGTTCCATTGCTGTCTTTGAGAATTTGAAAATATATTACATATGTAATTAAGGAGAGAGAGATGATTTATGACAAGTTTTGCTCTACGTATCCAGTATTATGTCTTCTTCATCTGCTCTTCAAGATTATTTCCAATAACAACCACTGATGCACTCCAAAATAAAAAACAAACACAAAAGAACGAATGTGTCACAAGAGGCATTCTAAGTCCCTGTAGTATAATGCAGCCACAATAAATCTTAATTTCTCCACATTATGTCCAAAGGACCACATAGATCCACAAAGAGAGTATGTAAAACCACTCATATCCCAGGCCTACAGAGTAACTTAGACAGAAGGAACACTACAAGTTTAAAATTCTGTGTAAGTGTGGAAATAAATACCAAATCAAGCAGAGGAAGCTCCTGAGCCCACTTCAAGCAGAGATTTTACACATGAAGGGAGAAGGGAGCAGTGTTAAAATAATTTGCCCTCATCCCTGCAAAAAGAATGTCCAACCTATAGATGAGGAAATACAGAAACAACTCTGAGATCTGGTCAATCATAGCACCACTGACTGGTATCTGGTATACCAGAGCATCACTTACTGGGAAATCGATG
Organism: Indri indri; assembly: GCA_004363605.1. Taxonomy (NCBI): domain Eukaryota; kingdom Metazoa; phylum Chordata; class Mammalia; order Primates; family Indriidae; genus Indri; species Indri indri. The sequence goes on along the minus strand of RJWJ010004061.1, from coordinate 50,257 downwards.
GGAAAGGGATAAAGTGCATAAAACTGGAAGTTGCTCACTTGGGAAAGCACCACTTCAAGAAGGAAAAGGCCAACTTGCAGAGGGTGATTTGGAGGCTTGCGGGTGAAGGGAAACAAGGAAGTAAGAGATGGAAGTTCAGAGGCCTGCACAAATAAGAGAGTCACAAAATTAAAAGACACAATCCTCCTCCTCAACCTTCCACACCCAAGAGAAAAATAAATGTAATCAATTAAAGAAAATCAATGTCACCAAATCAAAATAAATACTATTTAATTAAGAAACCTAATAAGCCACCCAAACACATCTCCTTTGTCTGCACAAATCTTACATCTAGTCTAAGAAAATTAAACATGTTTAAAATTTTTTGCAAAGAAAATGTCAAACAACATTCATACAAGCCTACCTTAAAAGAAAAAAAAATTCAAATCAAAATTGTTCAGCATGCATTGTCCTTAATAAAACTACAATAAAGCAGAAGGAAAATGAATTAAATATCCTTAAATAAGATTTGTAGATTATTTTTAAAAACTTAAATCATAGTTTCATAAACTCCAAAACAGATATGGACAAAAAAATTATAAAGATATGAAGTGAGAATTGATGAACTCAGAAAGAAATGGTATTTTAAAAAAAAAATCTTGTAAATAAAAACTAACTTACAACATGCTCAAGGGAGAATGGGTCCAACAACTACAAAAATAGATACTAGGGAATATGGAAGAAATGCAGACATAGTATATGATGTCAATGAAAAAAAAATAAAGAGAAAAAATTCAGGGAAATGTGGTTTATACAGGAAATAGAACATCTAACATAGAAATAATTTGATCCCCTGAATAATAAAAACAAAATGATGGAATAGAATTAATATGTAAAACTATAATCAGAGAAAAAATAGAGAAAGATGGGACTTCTATATCAAAAAAGCCCATTATGTACCTGGGAAAAGTGACCCAGACAAATTCTAATACAATAGTACTTTTTAGACATTAGACTGTAAAAGTGAAGAAAAATAGTCTGGGCCTAGGCAAAACACACACACACAGAGAAACACAAAAACCTATCTCTTTCAATCTAAACAGAAAGAAAAAAAGACAAGCAGATAAAGAAAATGATTATAAAATGTAACACTGATGAACCAAGGTGAATAGTACATGAGTGTCAACTGAATTGTTCTTTCAACAACTTCTTTGTAGGCTTGATTTTTAAAATAAAATCAGAAAAATCATTACTAGCAACAAAAAAAAAGATAATGAACAATTTTATGTAAATTATTTCCTAATTTCCTATCATAAAGTCATTCTTTTATTGGTTGCATAATACCCTTTGTAAGGATTTTATACCATTTTATGTAACCAATAACACTTATTTGGCATTTAGGAATTTTTTTCAATTCCTGGAAATCTTCAAATTTTGAACTTGAATTGAATTTTTTTAATGAACCAAAATAAGACCGAAAAGTAAATGCTGGCAACAAAGTAATAAGACTGACTTTCAAAACAATTCCAGAGAAGATAATCTAAAAAAAAAAAAAAATGTTTTAGCAATGTCGACATGAACAGAATAAATACGATCATCTTGAAAGGTGAAATGATATTTGCTGTGTACATTTCATGGTCTGTTTTTAAAAAGAAACTTTAAGTAAAAGAACAAAAAAGGTAAGGAAAAAAGAAAGGGGAAAACATTACCTTATGGTCACACTTAATAAAGCAAAAAATGGTAGAGTTATTGATATAATGTCTCTCAAAAGACATCATCACTGTCTCAGCTTTTTTCTTTTCTTTCTTTTTTTTTTTTTTTTTTTTTTTTTTTTTTTTTTTTTTTTTGTTGTTGTTTCGGTTTTTTTGTTTGGTTGTTTATACATGCAGCAGTCCAATGTGGTTAGTTGGTTGATTGATCAACCCAATATTTACTGATTTACTAAATATTTCCATTTACCATGGAAAGCAATGATAAAAAAATATATATATGACCAGGTGCAGTGGCTCATGCCTGTAATCCCAGTACTTTGGGAGGCTGAGGTAGGAGGATTGCTTGAGGCCAAGAGTTTGAGGCTACAGTAAGCTATGATTGTGCTGCTGCATTCCAGCCTGGGCAACAGAGCAAGACCTCATCTCAAATAAATAAATAAATAAATAAATCTTATCTGGAGCAAGAATTATTAAATAATATACATAATGACCCCTTCACACAGGTCACATTTTTTAGGGGACAGGTATGTACCTGACAGCTATAAATATAAATAATATAGACATACACCTAACATCTATAACATATCAATAGGTAATACAGCATGTACATAACAGCTATAAAATAAGTAAAGTGTGATACATGCCACAGCAGGAAGAAAGAAAGTGCAGTGCAACACCATAGAGAGGAGAGAGTGCTTGGTTCAAACTTTTCAGAAGATGCTCAAGAACGGTGACAGAAATAGTTTCACAGATGAGGCAATGCATGAGACATGACTGAAGTGAGAAAAAGTCTTTCCCAGAGTATTATGGGGAAAGTCTTACAGTCAGGGAAAAAAAAAAAAAAAAAACCAGGAAACAAAGCTTAAAAATCTTTGGGATTCTTGGGTGAATGCAGGGCACAGTGTTTGACAGCAAATATCCATTACCTCGTTCAAAAAATATTTATTGAGCACCCACCACAGTGAGCCTTGACTGACGTGCTCAAGATTTTTTCTTTTATTTATTTATTTAGTCAGCTTTTTAATGTTTTTGACATCGACCCTTAGAAAATACAGAGTATTGAAGGCTTTGAAGCATGTGGAATGTAATAATCATGAAATGGTTCCCAGCACGGGAGGACCCGGTCTCAGTTCAATACTAGACAGATGTCAGACCTTACCTTGACTTTGTCCACTTGATACACCCAACTAGTGTATTGCTCACACCTATGGCAACATGATTTCTGCCTTAAAAACTCTTTCACTCCTCATCAAAATTCCTAACTCTTCTCTCACTTTACGCGATTATCCTAAAAAGCAGCCCTAGGTTCTATAGAGGAATTAAGTGGCTGACAGACTATAACGACGATGGAAGAATCAATCCGAAACTACATCACACTAAGTATGTAAACGATGCTGAATAAAGGAGTCAATTGTTCTGAATAGCCAGATATGAATATAGCATGGATTAATCATAGAGAAAGATACATGGCTCTATACTTTTTTTCTTCTGAACGTTTGGATATAAAATCAGTTCCATCCAAAAGTTTCTCCAAACTCCTGAAACATTCTCAATATGCTTGGCAAAGATATTCACTTTGTCTGATGATTCCTTGTCCCTTTCACTCACAGGGATGAAAATAGTGTGCTACATCAATAATCATGACTTTATTAGACGTAAATGTGATTTTCCAGGTCTTCTGGAAAGTATTGTACATTTGGTTGTCGTGTTTACATGATTTCAATTTGAAACCAACCTTTGAATGAATCTCCTTTGGTTGAATTGTTTTCAGTTTAGGCCTCATTCAATTTAGGCAGAAAAAGAAAAATTATGCACTGAAAGATAGAGCCAAATTTCCTGCACACAAAAGTAGAGATGTTGCCTCATTCCTCCTGACGATTAAGTGGCAAGGTGCAACACACACTGGATCAGGGTCAGAGACACTTGGGTTCTAGTCTAATTCTGTCACATTGATTCATTCATTAATTCAATAACTATTTATTGAGCTTTCTCTACACCAAGTACTATCCTAGGTGTCTGGGGAAAAAAAAAAAAGATGATATTGACCTTGAAGAAAGAATCTAACTTATTTGGGATCAACCTTCTCAAAAACTTTCTATGTTGGACTATCCCCAACATAGACATTAATTCAGAATGATTCTAGAAACTGAAAAGAGAATGTGTGAAACAGGATGAGAATATGGTAAGGGTGGTGAGAGATCACAGTGTACAGGACAATCTACGCCCCAACTAATGGTATTCAAATTCCATTCTTCAAAATATAACTTACTGGTGGGAAAACCACATGTGTGGGCCCTATTTGGAGGGCTTCCAGTTTCCCATCCTTGAGCTATGATTTATAGGACATTCTCTGATCCTCGTATCCCTTTCATTCTTTGAAATGAAGAAATGAAGGAATATACAAATGAATCTAGTGCTTTAGAGCCTGACTTCTGTTTAGCTTTTCATACATCCCTAGCTAAATTCAAATTTTGGCAGGAGTACCTTCTTCCAAGTGTTGGTTCTACAGGAATGAGAAGCTGACTATGGGAATGGGAAGAGTATGGAAGCGGGCAGGAAAAGGCACTGAAGACACATGTGGCCCACTTCACAGCTCTGCTTCAGGTCGAACTGACCTACGTACCCTTCCATTTCCACACTTAGCCTAACCCAGAAGTTCCTTTTTAGTCAAAATCCTTGTCTTAGATCTATGATTTAGATTTGATGGTACACAAGACACATTTTTACAGCCTGTAAAGTATTAAACATAGTGTCTGACACATGGTAAGTGTTCAGTAAATGAGAACTATGAAGGAGCCGCACAGCATTGTATCTAAAAGCCTTGCCTCATAAATCAGAACTTGATTTGAAACCACGCTCCACTTTGACTAGATGGGTGACTTTGAACAAGGCTTTCAGTTTCCGTAAGTCCCAGTCCCCTTAGAGTGACTTCGTGTGGGCTTCCTGTAAGATGCAGTGGGATGAGATGTGTCCCACACGCAGCACAGGAACTGGCACTTAGCAAGAATACAGGAACATTGGCCATTTTGTCAGCATTCATGAAGGCACTGCTTATTTTTTTAAATATTTGGAAATTGATATATAAAATATCTTAGAAGTGCAATATTAAATATATTATAAAAATTACTCTAAAAGAAAGAAGTCTTATATATCACTTGTGCAAATTATTACACATTGGATGGTTCTATGAAGAGTTAAATCAATGTTTTACCTTGCATAAGCCTAGTGAAAGCCAACTGGCACAAGGATCAATAGCAAACCTAAATTTTTTTTTTTTTTCAGATGGAAAATCTTACGTCTATAGTTCAGGCACATTTTACACATCAGTGAAAGTTCCAATCAATATTTCTGAAACTTGTTGGCTGGCATAGATTTTTTTTATAGTAGTAAAATTGTATCCAGTTAAATTGTGAAATGTTTAAACAAGGCAACAGAAGTTGTGCTAGTATAAAAGCAAATAATATTTTAAAACTTAGTGACTAGCCAAAGCATCTATTAATAATTTTTGGTTTTACCTAAATTTAGGGAAATGAGTTTGGTTATTGTAAGTCCTATTTGAGTATATTCATCACTCATATTCTATTCATTTCCTTGAAATCAAGAAAGGATATTCTGTTAATATTATATGTGAAGACATATTTTAATCAACAAACAACCACCATGCCACCAAAGAAAATTCCATAAATACCTATTTAAAACATAAAGTTCTGTATTTGCAAAAAAAAAAAAAAAGTGTACTTTTGCTACTTACTTATTTTTTTTAAAGTATGGTGAGGATGAGGTCTTTTATTCCTTTAAGCGGAAGCTTTTTTCTGATGACACTAAGAGGCTGCCCTCCCTCTCCTCCACCCATTTCTGTGCCTCAAAGTAATTTCTTACATGAGTAGCACCTCTTTTAACATGCTAGATTCCTGAATCTTAAAACTAAACAGTAACAGTGAAAATAATCCCTCAACTTTTAAAAAAGAAAAATCTCAGAGGTGCCATAATGCTAAGGGAAGACTTCATCTCACCCTGGATTTTATTTAACTATTATTCTGAGTTGCCTCTTTTCAAAGCAGGAAGCATTTCTCCTTTGGCAATGTTCTAAGCAAATGACTTTATTTCAATTATATAAATGATAAATAAACAGAAATAAAAGAGATTAATGAGCACCAGTACAATTGAGTGACAGCCATTAATGACAATTTTGTTTTATTGAAAAACCTCTCTCTGGTTTTTGTTCCATTAAGACTATATCCTAATTATCTCAGTTTCATTCTGCCATTAATAACCTTATTTTCTTAGAAATTGTACTGACGGATGGGTTTCAAACCGTACTTTCGCAAGCAAGGTAGAGCACAATCAAGAAAGGGGTTCCCATGTATAGTTCATGGGAATACATTTGAAATGATCACATTTCCTAAATGGTCTTGCAAATCAGACTTCAGCCAAATGTAGTACTCCATTACAAGGGACAGGGGAAAAAATTGAATGTTGGAGTTCAAATTCATATAATAATTAGAAGGGACATTTATTTCAAAATGTGCAGGACTTGACAGTAACAAAATGACAGAAATTCAGCTCCACAGTGAATTATAAATGTCAAATTACTGGTATGCATGTAAAAAAGTATGTAGCTATTAGAAACCAGATTCTGCATTCACGCACAGTGCTTCTACCTTTATCAGCTTCTTATATTCCTCTAAGGTGTTCTGCCATTCACTGTCAAATTTCCAGTGTAAGATTATAAGACTTATGTCAGATCAGTGTCCAAAGCTTTCCAGGTTCTGGACACACCAATGCAGTCCCATATTGTACACAATATTAAGTATATTAAATGAGAAAAGCTTCTCAGTTATTAGAAGTCAGTTGCAGAGTGTACTCTAGCATGTGATAGCATCTACTCTGAGGAATGCAAAGTGCAGGGGAGGGGGGAGCAGTGTGATTCTATATTGTGTGTGGACTCATGATGCTGTCAGAATGTCAGCAGGATGAACAATGAAAAGGATGTTAACTAAATTTTGATGTGCAAGAACATGTGTTTAATTTGCAAGATGCTTTGTTTAATTAAAAGGTAAATACCATTTACAATTCCTCTTGCAGACAAATTTAGAGCAGCAACAACACCTACAGAGTGTTCAAATTGCCAGCAGAATTTCTTGGATGCAGTCGATCAATTAAAAGGGTACGCATTTGGGGAGAAATAATTATTTGTTCCATTTGTTTTCAAATAGAAATGGCTTTATTTTCTATAAACAGATTATTCCTAGAGTTTAATGCCTAGCTAAGTATGGATTTAAAGATACAAAAACTATATTATTGTATACCTAGCACAGAGCAAATAAATCTGAAGGCTAAAGGCTTCTCTTGTTACTCACTCTTCACCTCAAATAAGATTTTTTCCACCTTTCTGTCTGTCTGTCTTTCTATAGAAGGTAGTCTCCAAAAGCAGTGTGACCTTTTCACAAAGACCTTTTCTCCCCTCCAGAAAGATAATCTCAATCACATTACTTGGGAGCTCCAATATAATTGTTCCATAAGCTCACTCCAATTTTAAAACAGATCAAAAAGATCTCAGACATAATGTTTTCCTTTATTTAAGACTTGCTTTTTTTTTTTTTTTTTTTTAGTGATCATGGAGGAAGAACATGCTACTGCTTCCTCAGCTGGCCTAAGGGCATAAAAAGCCAAAGGAGACCCAGACTTCTTTGCTTACAACTTCTAATCTCAGTAATACAGGTAGTAGAGATAACAATTCAACCATCTTTCTGCAATTCAACACATCATGTAGTTGTAGTTTGGTTTCAGTTATGCTTGGAGGCAGGAAATAGATCAGTGACTCTCCTGAGAATCCAACTTAATCATTTCCTTGGTTGATACCACTACACGACATCTGACAACATGAAAGAGAAAGTCTGCAAGATTTCCTCAACAGTTCACAACACAGTGAATTGGATTTGGGTGGCCCTCATTATGGAACAGTCATTCAATAATTTCATGTTATGTGTTACATGAGTAACATATTATATAAAAGACTGAAACATGAAAAGCCAAACTATATTACTATTATATTATAAACTATACCTGTTATACCATTCCTTTATTGGAAATCAGAACAAAATACAAATTAAATTGGCAGGAAAGAGTACAAAACAAACCTCAATGGATCACCCCCTTGTAATATCAGACAAAACCCTCCTCTTTCCTGCCCCCAAATTAACTAAAAGTTCCATTCTGTAATATGCCAAGAGGGAGCTTCATTTCATTACCAAGTCAAATACAGTAAAACCCTGAAAAATAAGTGCCCTTCACTAGAGGTAAATATGGAGATAAGACAACCGGTCATTGGTCCTCACTGTTCAAAGTCTGACAGTCTAAAATTCTTGTGGGGGAAGTGGCAAGGGAAGGACTTTAGGAAGTTACTGTGTCTTAATTATTTGGTAATTTTTCATTTCAATGTCTGGTGTATGCTTTGTTTGTAATGACCAGCTCTATTTTCTGAAAAATACTGTTTTTGATTAATTTCATAATAATGAAACTCAGGATTTTACAGTATTAAATTTTTTGTACCTTTCCCTCCCCAGTTATTCCATCGAGGGGGGGGGGAGAGTACTGTATGTCACATTCTAAAAGGGGAAAGTTGAGTTAATCACAAAAGCCAATTGTAATAGAGCCTGCAGCTTCTGCCTTAAACTCTCAAACTAGTGCTCTCTTCGCCCTTTGGGTTCATCTTCTAGGACAATCTAATACACATTTGAAAATGTGTCATTTTTAAAAACATCTTGTTGAATAATTTCCTCTTTGATCTCTTTATTATTTCTTTATCCCAGCTCCTGCACAAGTCTATGTTTTCTTATAGGCTTTTAATCCCCAATTCACAGAAAGACTCTGCATAAGCATCCTCCTCGATCCATGACTGGATCAACTGAGAGGGCGCTATTTACCTGGTTAAAGTTTGCTACATCCATTTGCTAATTTCCCCTCAGCAATTTCATTATTTGGCACTAAAGGTTCCCTAAATTTCTTTAACAGGAAATGTGGAAGAATTATCAGCATGCTGTGGTCTATCCTGAATATTATAACATATTAGAGTTATTTTTTAAGAAAAATACCTTTGTAAAATGTCTTTATAGCCACTATTAAGACTAACATTCGATTCTCTCCTGCTTCACCACTAGAATCTAAGTCTCAGCAATTGAAGGTCTTTTCTCAAGACTGTTATATTTTTCCCTCTGTTGAATTCCTAATGCCTCGGACAGTTGCCAAGTTCATGGCAATAACTAGTTGTTGAATGAGCGATTGAAGCTCTGACAATGAAATAAGAAAGGACATGCTGCTGTGAGAACGCTCTAGCCGTAGAGCTTGAATACGGAAAATCTGGGTTCCAGTTCTCATTCTCTGCTGGCTCGATGCGTGACCTTGAGAATTCTGTATTACCTCTCAGGACAGCAATTTACTCATCAGCAAAATAAAAGTGACTAGATAATTTCAAAAAGTGCGTCAGGTCTAAAAATCTGTGAAAGCATTTATGGTATAAATTCACACAGACAGGCAAGCTTCATTACATAACATAATAGTTCCAGACTGATATTGATACTAAGGGTTTTAATGAGAGGTGGGAGGAAAAAAATTCCCGACTTGACAATAACAATCATATTCAACTAAATTAAACCTTTGGAAAAATCGCAGAACCCCAACATGACAGGAGGCCGTGTGGCCAAGTAATTTGCACACAAATGACTGAGAAAGCTGAGACATACGGGCTGCAGTCCAGTCAGTGACTTAAGGCAGTTCATCTGGTTTTCTTGATATGTTGAGCCCTACTGAAAATGGAGGAACCCTAAGACCATTTTTATGAAGCACATCATGGACCTACACTAACTTTACAACACAGGGTAAATCAGGCATATTTTCACAATATACTTCAGTGTATCACAAGAGTATGTTAAATGTAGATGCCAGTCAAAAATCTTTGGCCAATTAATATTGTATATATTTTTTTCTGTTAAAGTGTTCACTCCAGAGGTTTATTTCAACATTTTTACTGTAACCATTCACAGCTGCAAAGAAGAAATATATGAACAGAGATGAAAAGCACCAAAATCATGTTAGTGTTAAACTCGTTTGTGAGCAAAAGCTAGCAGAACTGTAATGTGGAACGACTTTCCCGGAGTAGGGTAGGATAGGTCTTGGGGGGTGGAGAAGACTAAAATTGTACTGAGACAGGCCTTTCAGATATCTTTTTAACTGCTTTAACTGCTTTTCAAGCAAAGAAGATGTAGTTATTTTAGTCTTTTGCCATTTTTATGTCATTTAATTTACCACTGAGAATAGTCCTATTTCTACATTTGCATCATTATAGTATCAAAAGGTATTCACAACTAAGGTCAAAGGAAGCTTCTTTACTGAGAAATATGGGCTCTGGGCTGTTAATGATCTACTGTTTAGCATTTTGAGAAAACTAAGGATCTTTCTGTGTTTTGGCGCTGTGGTTAAGCGGAATGGATAGAGAAGCTGGAATCAGAAAATTCGGTTTTAAGGCCTGTCTATGCACTTTACTATGATAGCTAAATTGATTTATTCTATCAGTTTTCTCATCCGTGAAATGGGAATAAGGGATTAATAACAAACATTTTTTGAGTAAATATTTCCCTATGATCAAATGCCTTCTTTGCAGAAAAAAAGAATCTTTTCTTTTTTCTATGAAAGACTAATATTCAGAACTAAAAAGTTTAGTTTATTACCAGTCTGAATTCCATACAATAAACCTGATTTTTCAAGATATCTCTTCTACTGCTTGCTTTCAAATCCTTGCTCTTCTGCTTACCAACTGACGTAACCTTGGTCAAGTAAACAAACCTTTCTAAGCTTTACTTTCCTTCTTTGGAAAATGAGAAACTGTAGTAGTACCTAAACCACAAGACTTCAATGAGAATTAAATGAGAAAATGAAGGCAAAGGTTGCAATACAATACCTAGCAATGAGTAAACACTAACACGTGTTAGTTTTTATTATTATAATTGTTATTTTATCCTCGGGAGGAGCTGTAACTCTTTACAACCTGCTCAGATACCCTGGATTGATCAACATAAAGGAGAGATACCAGATCCCTCTTCAGATCAGCCTCATTCCCTTTTTTATTGGCAAGTCAAAGATTCTGTCATCTACCTGAAAATACCAAATAAGAAATCGGATGCCATTTTAAAAGACTGTCTCCTAGCTCTTGCCTACTGTAAACTAATTTCAGGGACAGTCAAAACCCTTTCGTTTCTCTCCCCAGAAGAGCGTATGAAGAAACTAGAAGCAGACAGTACTGATCCCTTACTGGACTTATCTATACTTATCGTTTCTCTAAACTTATGAAAAAATCTTTTGAAACTATCCTTCTCTAAACACAGTAAACATCCAGAGGCAATAGACTTTACTGAAAATCACAATGATAAGACACTACACCCATCTATAACTCAAGGTTGTCTGAATAGAAAGAAACATTGTGATTTCTAACAACCTTTTCCTAAGAAGAGAAAAACCTGTCATTCAAAGCGTATAGCCTATTTCAAGGTTAAACTAATTTCAAAACGCCATACAAAGCTAAGTCATGAATTGTCTCTATAAACAAAACAATCCCGTCCCCAGTTCCCTAGTGAGGGGTGGGCACACAGGAAACCTCTAGAAATGGATGAATCCCTCTCTCCTTCTCAGTATAAGAAAGAAAACTTTGCTGCCCGTGCCAGACTTAAGGCTGAAAGTAGGACGCCTGCCCAGGTAGAGGAGGAAGGGTTAAACTGAGGGTAATCTTTCTTCCTCTTCCCTCACCTCCCCAATTCACAGAATGATTACTACTGTTGTCTACAACCCGAAATACTAGTAAGCATTTCCTTCAACGGCAAATGAAACGCTTTCAGAAACATGCACATCAAAAGTCCTCTTCCAGACTGGTAAGTGCAGGTCTGGTTGAGTAGGGTGTGTGTGTGTGTGTGTGCGTGCGCGTGTGTGTGTGATCTTGATGCTTGCAAAACATGTTTTCAAAAGCAGCCATTTCTTTCTTTCTAAGGGCGGCCCCTTTGACTCCTTCATACCTCAGCCCAGAGGACCAGAGGAGGGTCATAGAAGGGCGTGGGAAAGGCTGAACTCACACTTACCTTTGAGCAGTAGATGAAGTGAGAATGGGTTTTGGCGCTTTGTTTGTTTTTGTTTTGTTTTCTGTTTCCTTTAAGTTGCGCCCAGCGCCGGGGGCGCACAGAGGGTCGAGGTGGGTCCGGGCTGGGCCGCACCCGCGGGGCGCACGGAACGGGGAGCGTGTCGCCGCGCCTGCCGCATCTGGCCAGCAGGGGGCTCCTTCGCTCTTCTCCAGGTTCGGCGGGATCAGCACGCGCCACCAGGGACTCGGGCAGGGCAGGGGATGTGGAGCGGGGAGGACGGGGGAGGAGGACGGGGGCTTGAGAGAGACCAGCAGGGGTGAGCCACTCAGCGGGGTCCCCCAAAGCCAGCGGAGCCTTCCCGGAGCTGCTTTGGGCATGACAAATCCTGGAGGAGTCGGGCGCTGGGCGCTTTCATGAACAGGGTCCGAGCCTCCGCCTTACTGCGGCTCCAGAGTCCCGCGGCGCCGTCTCGCTCCGGCCTCCAGCCTAGGTCGCCTTTGGCCCCGACAGGCACCCTTCCTCGGGAGGGCGTCGGGAGGCGGCCCAAGGTGGCTGGCCCGAACCCTGGAGGACCGGAGAGAGAGCGCGCGGCCGGGGATGCCTGGAGAGCCGCGGCGCAACCGCGCCCCGCACCCCGCGCCCGCGCCGACAGCGCTTTGCGCTCCTGGGGCTGCCAGCTCAGGCCCACTTAGCCAGGAGCGGCAGCGGTTTGTCTGTGGACGTCCCGTGTAACCACGCCTTTGCTTTTGCTTCTTTTCCTCGATCTGAGATCCAGGGTGGAGGTTGAGTTTTCGCTCCCTTACTTTCCCTTACTCTCCCAGAGGAGGCCCGGGTCCGAGCCAGAGGCTGCCAAAACTAGGGTCGATGTGGCTAAAGCAGTGCCCGTGCCCCGCTCCGGGGTTTCAGAGCACAGTGAGCCGAGCCAGGGCCCAGGGTGGCTGGCTTTCCCTCGCGAAGGCGCGATGGGCCTGGCCGCTTGTGCTCTTCTCTTTGCCAAAGAAGAGTTTAGCCCCTGAGGCTCGCCCGCGAGAATTGTCTTCGCGACCCTTCTCAAGACTGTGCGAGCACTGGGCCTGCCTTTAGTTTGCCTCGGTTTAGATGAGGAAAGCATTGTATCTTTCTGAAAGGGTCTCTCAGACCTTAGTTATTTCGATCTGCAGTGATGGCCTTAAATGTGCATGAAGTTACTTCCCTGCCCGCGACACCCTCTTCCCAAATCCCCCCCCCACACACACACCCCCACTCCATCCCGACCACCACCACTCGCACTTCATTTGCATTTGAAAACCTCTGGAAACACAGGCGCTTTCAGGATGATCTCTCTCTCTCTCTCTCTCTCTCTCTCTCTCTCTCTCTCTCTCTCTCTCTCTCTGTTTCTGTCTCTCTCTCTCTCTCCCTGTCTCTCTCTCTCTCCCTGTCTCTCTCTGTCTGTCTCGCACACGCGCGCACACACACACACACACACACACACACACACACACACGCAGACACCAGCCAAGTGGAAACTGAGTTGAGTCATAGGATGCATATGAATAGGATTGGATGATCTTTGGCTTCTGAGGATAGGAATGTTTAATAACTCAGGATTCTGACAATAACAACATCACAGGGTTTCTAGAACTCTGTTCTAATCCTTTAGAAACAATTAGAACAATAGTAGTGATAGTAAGAGGAGTGAGAAGGATTATGTGTTTCAAGACACTTGCCAGCAATCTGTTGCATCTTGTATTGGGGAGAACTTAAAAAACGTTCACCTGATGCAGATGCACAGGTTAAATAACGCCGTCTCTCTTTTCTGGACTCTAATTGAAAGCAACTCTGTCAATGGGTATTTGACAGGCATTTGAGTCAAGATAGTTGACAATTTCTGACTTAACAGCAATGCGCTTCTGTATATACAATCATGTATAATCATATCATATATGTGAGATATGATTTTGAAGGAGAAATGAATTTTCTTTCAAAACGCCCACTCCAAGACGACTAGAAATGTCAGCTGCAGGCAACCAGTCACTATCCTGGCTATAATGTACTTGTTCAACTAGTAGTCCAATGGCCTAGTCCAAAGCCCTTTCCTTGCTTGGAGTAAGCGTGTTAATAAACTGTAGAGGCAAAGATCATAATTTATAGATGTAGTGTTCTCTTGAAATTTAACAAGCTTTAAAAATGCAATAAAATAGTGATAAGTTGTGGGGAACGTGGCCAATGCTCCCCGCAATAGGTATTCAGAGGCTTTTCATTTTTTGTTGTATTTTGTTTGTTTGTTTTTAGTATTGTTTAAAATAACGTACAGTTATCCCCAGTTCCTATTCTATATGTCCATTCTGGCAGATCTAGAAAACGCATCAGTGGTTAGGGTAAAAAAAATCCTCCAAGAAAACCCTGAGTCTTGCTACTGACCTTTATTTAAGTCTTTTGTGAGTATTTCGGAATAACTTTAAGATAGCAAAATGCAGTTCATGTTTCTAGCTACTTCCATACAATGTTGAAATAATACTTATAACATTTAACTGGGTAAAATTCTTATTGATTGCTAATTTGGTGTTAGAATTGATGATATTTTGCATAATCTATTGCTCAATGAGATGTGTATTTAAATAAAAGGTAAATACCATTGCAAGTTTCTTTACAACTCAATATGAATAGCCACATCATTGACTTCCAAAATATAAAAGAATCTTCCCATAAACCTTCTGAAATCATTCCCATAAACCTCCTCTACTTTCTAATACTGTGGAAAAAAAGTGATGTAATTTAATTTCTACCCTGTCAATTATGAATTTAGTTCTTCTTGGTAAGGTGCCTTATTTGGAAAAGTTGATTGGGAACAGATAATGGTATAGCAGGAGCATGGTAGTTGAAACAATGTCTCATTTTATAATCAAGAAAAAGAGTGTAATTCTCCCCATCATATCAGGAGGATACCAGGAGGATGGAGAATCTGAAATGGTTTGCTTTGAAAGCACTGCATTGAGTATACTAAGAAGAGCACACTGACATCAAGTAGGACTACATTTTTATTATTGAGAATTCATAATTCCAAATCCGATGCATTTTTTTAAACTCTGCTGGATCTTGTGGAAAAAGGATAAGGGAAGATAAGCAAAAGTATGTTAAGTACATCAAGGTGTTTAATGTGTTATAACAAAATGGATGGTTCAGCTCCATCCAGCTAAGTTCTAAGAAGGAAAACTGAAGGCATCTTTTTATAAGCTTATTTTTTCTGAATTTACTAGCTATCTGTAAACAAATAGTTTAAACCATAATGAAAACAGACTTAAAATTAAAATGGTTGACTCTGCTTAAATATTGGGAGAAACTGAGTACCATGACTACCATAAATTTCCTGAGGACTTGGCCAAATTCTGCCTGCACTTTCAGCCTAACCTGCAGGGGGCAATAGCTTGACACGAATGACAACAAAGGCTGAGCTGTTAGACTTGGATTTCTGACTATGACCCTGGAATGTTGTGTAGGTTGGAAAGAGTGCTTAATTAATGTATATTGAAACAAAAGAGCAGGTAAATTGTTTGATTTGTCTTCAAGCTATTTTGTAGACTAATTCAATTCATAACTGTTAGGGTTTTTTTCCTTAAAGAGATTATCAAAGTTTTAGGAGACACATTCAGTTATCTGAAGAATTATCCTATGCACTAATGTTTACTATAGAATTTATGTAATGTATGTTCTCAAAAAAAAGCAGCAGAGTCAAAATGAACACAGTTTTCAATGTTCAAATGGATGAGAAAATCAGAGGAGATGTGGAATATTTAGATATAGTTAATAAAAGATTGTCACATATCTAGATAATAAACTCTTTTAATATTCCCTTTTTAAAAAATCTTGTAATTACAAATGGATGGAGACAGTTATCCTATTGCTTGCAGTATATTTTCTTTCCACATATAAAACATTAATTTAAAAAACTGGCTTATATGTAAATATGATCAACAATTAGTAAGTTATCTCTCTTTTATTGCCATTTTTTATTACAGATGGAATAGAATTTATTGGCTATTGACAATCTACACTCTCTTTTCCTCCCCCTTGGCATCTCCACTCCCTCCCCCATCCCTATTTCTCCCCCTGAACTGATCAGGAAAGACTGGAAACAGACCAAAAGGGGCTTGGGATGGAAAGAGTAACTGCAGAATTAAAAAAGAAAACTCTTCTTATCTCCTCACTGCAATCATATTTAATGTTCATTATGTCAATTTTAAATGATACAAAATGCCTTCCCCAAAAGGCATCCTGATTTCAAGACGTCAAAAGTGTACCTGGCATTAAACAACCTTAAGTCAATCCTGGTGGGATTAACTGGGCTGAGTTTCTATATCCTGCACATGCTATGGATCTACTTTGATCACAGTAAGGAAAAAAATGATAATAGATTTTTTTTTTTAAGAATTGCTGCACAGGAGTGTTCTGTTTCTTTCATATGGCAGAGTTTGATCTTGATAAAAACCTTTTAAAACATCCTTTTCCCCCACAATGGTAAAGATATGGTATCTATTTTTGCTTTTCTTTAAGAAAAGAAGATGGGGATTGCTTACACGGGGAAAGAAAATTTTATTCTCCAACACCCCCCTCCCATTCTACTAAACCGTTTTAGTCGACATATGTTTGTTATCAGAGAGAGGTGCTGTGAACACACAGCCATTTTCTTAGCAGCTTTTTGACTGTATGTTACCATAGTCCCACAAGGCATTGGTCCTTTCCCATTGGGAAGTCATGAATAAGAGACTATGAAGCTTGCACGTCAGATCTTCCTCAATTAATCCACCATTAGCATGTTTGGGATCCACTACTGGATGGTTAACAGCAGCTTTTGTAACTGTACGCCGACCATATCCAATTATGCTCTGCTAAAAATGAACTCTTTGCAGACCAACCCTCTCGGGCTGTCAGTGTTTTCCGTTTTCCTATTTTAACGTTTGTGTATAGTGGCAGGCGACAGATGGTGTAGATCAGATCGATTTGATTGCATTAGATGATTTTTTTTTTCCCTTCCCCACTCCTTTCTGGAAGCTCGCATCAGCTGAAGGCTATCGTCTGGGACTCCTCGGAAGCATGAGCAAGCCGCCACCACGCGAAGGCACTGGGGCACAGCCAGCGCGAGGCGCCGAGGTCCCTTCCCAAGGCTCGTTAACACTGTAACCCGGCACTACGGAGGGAAGCAGCTCCCACTGCCCAGAGCCTACCTCACCACACATCAGATGACTCCCTGGCTTCTACACACAGTTGGAGTTCCGCTTGGAACCTGGATTTAGAGGGTAAGCACTTCAATCGAGATGGATTTGTGACAGTTACTTTGCCATACAGCGAGACAAATCTCAGCAAACGTAAAGGATGTAGGATGTGTGGGAGACGGAGACTATGTTTACACTGATAAATGTGTTTCTTTTTGTGTGAGAATGAGAGTATTATTCAGTAAAGATGTGTATAGTGTTTTTCCATTGATTGTAAGAGTCGACTACCACCCTCCTCCCGATTTTTCCCTCTCCTTGGTGTTTCCCCCTTTCTACTTGAGAGGGAAGGAGAGAGGGAGAGGGAGGGAGTCAAGGGGGAGAGAGCGAGAGAGGGAAAGAGAGAGAGAGAGAGAGAGGGAGGGGGGGGGGGGGGGAGAGAGAGAGAGAAAAGCATTTCTGCTTTAGCTTAATTGGCTTATTTCCTCAAACCGATTGCTTTGTCGCGCTTCTTTATGTGTATTTGGCTGCAAATTACCAAGCGTTTAACTGAGATGGGTGTAGGAGTGTGGGGGATAGGGTAAGAAAGTAGTGGGAACCGCCAGTCAGTCCCGGTGGGCTTGAGAGATCAAAAGGTGCTGAATGCCCCCTGCCCGCAAAACACACCTCTAGTTATTAGGGCGCAAGAGAAATGTAGATTCTAATAAATATGGCTTGCAGGAGTCGATGAACAAAGGTACTTAATGCAGACCTCAGCCTCCGCTGATATTGTTCCGCTAGCAGTATCTAAATATTCAAAAGCAAAGTGCGAGTTGATCAACAAACGCCCTGATGGTATTGGGTTTTTTCCCTTTTCTGTTTTTGTGTGGAGGGTGGAGAAGGGGGGAGGGTGGATGGGTAGGGGAAATCCGACAGCTTAAGGAGGCTTGAATTGAATATGCACCCAGCGGCAGTGGTCTCGTAGGAAATGGTGTTCTCGTAAGTCAGGCTGCCCCGCTGAAGCACGAGAGAGCTTTGGTTAGAGCTCAGAGCGTCAGTTCTGCTGCGAGTAGCCCGGGCTGAGCTGTCCACTCCTCCAGGTGCTGAAGCTGGTGGAACATTTGGGTAGGTAGGGAAAGGGCTGGCGCTGCTACTCGGGTAGAAAACAAGCATATCAACTGCGCTGTTCTAGTTTCTTAAAGCCTGTGAGTCTGTGGGTCTCTGTGTGTGCGTGTATGCGTGTGTGTGTATTTTATTTTAATTGTGAGGAAGCAAAACTAAAGGAGACTACTCCGAAAGCATTGAAAAGCTGTGTGGGTATTTATGCTGTGATTCTGATGCCCTGTGTATTGCTGTGCATGTGTGTGTATTTGTGTGTGTGCATGTGTATGTATGCCTTGACTATCCTTTTGAATTAGAAACGGTCCATTTAGTAAATCAAAACCTACCTACATAATGTCTTTTTTGTTTTGTTTTTGTTTCCCTTTAATGTTAGTTGAGATTTAAATGGAAGAGTTTAGAAGCGAATGTACACTTTGCTCATAGACTATTGCATTACTTTCCCTAAGGGCTTTTGTTTCTAGGAGTTCAAGCTGAAGAGAACCTGTCAGCTTTCTGGATTTTTTTCTTTCTTTTTTTTTTTTTTTTTTTTTTTTTTTTTTTTTTTTTTTTTTTTTTTTTTTTTTTTTTTTTTTTTTTTTTTTTTTTTTTTTTTTTTTTTTTTTTTTTT
>RJWJ010004061.1:6227-31448 GCA_004363605.1 Indri indri | reverse complement strand
ATGAGATGGTGTGCCTGGAGAAGTGTTATATTAAAAAAACATAATAATAAGAGCAAGCACAACCTAAGTGCCTTAAATTGCATCAGGTCAGTTAGAGATGAGTTGTGGTAGTGGGAGAGATTCTGTTATATAATTACTCCTTGATGAGGAACTATTTTCACTTACATAATTTGAGAAATCATAATGTCTATTGCCATCTTTCCATATTCTGTCCTATTCCACTCTTCCACTCACATGGATGCACTTTCATGTATTAGAGAGTAAAGGGGAAAGCAAATTGAGAACTTTCTGATGGAGCTACAACATGTCTTGTGTAGTGACGTTGCACTTGTCCATTTTATTTAGTGAACAATAAACCCTTATTATCAGAATATCCACTGCAGGGTCTTAAGACAAAGCTTTTCCAGTAAGAGCCATATTGATCATCAAAGAATCGCAGAGATTCTCTCTCTAAATGCCAAAATTACAGTCACTTTGCAAATGAGTTTTTATTGTTTTTTTCTTCTTAAAATAATGTTATGAAGACAGAGCTTCAAAGGTTTTTCTATAGAGGTGTTCACAACTGCACAGCAATGCATTTATAGTGAATATTAAAAAGGTGTGCTATGAAATTAAACATTGTGGTGCTACAAAACCAATTCCTAAATCATAGAAACTACCAGCTTGTCAACTCAGTGAGTTCTGATAGTATGGAAAATGGGTTTAATTATTTTGTACCTTGAAACTTTTTTTTTCCTTTAAAAATCATTATATTGTATAGCTCTAAGGCCTTCAAAGGAGAGATGCCTATTTTTGTAGATCTATAAGTATTTGATTTCGAGTAGTAAATTGAATGAGTGTTTATTTTCTGTAATCTTGGGCTTGAGAAGATACATTTCCAAAACACACTACTGAAAATTTCATCCATGCATGACCCTATCTTTATTGGAGCCTCACTTCTTCCTCAGCCTTCTAGACAAATACATTTGTAATATTTGTGTGCCTAAGTATGCATGTCTCTTACAGGGTTCTCTT
Organism: Indri indri; assembly: GCA_004363605.1. NCBI lineage: Eukaryota > Metazoa > Chordata > Mammalia > Primates > Indriidae > Indri > Indri indri. The sequence continues at coordinate 30,434 of RJWJ010004061.1, read as the reverse complement.
GCTGCCATGACACTCAATCAAAGCACCTAGAGTGGGCTGGCCGAGACCGGACTGGACATGAAGCAGAGCGAGTACAGAGGAAGGCACTGGGAAAAGCACCAGGTAAACTGAAGGTTACTTGTCACTCCTGCCCTGTGCCCAAAGAGCCTTGCCACATCGTCCCTCCTCACTGGGAAGAGAGCACTCTTCTCCGTCTGTGTTAAGTGTTTGGTTTTGTGATTTGTCTTTCAGAATTGGAAATAGAGCAGCCATTTGGATTTGGGCAGGAAGCAGCCAAGCACAGCTTTGGATCCTTCTTTAAGAGGGAAATCGAGTTATGGATTTATGGTCCCGGTCAAGCTCAGCCCAGCCCCAGCCAGGGGCGGGCTCAGCAGCAAGAGTTCTGGTGGCGGCGGCGGCAGTAGCAGCGGCAGCGGTAGCAGCGGCAGCGGCAGCTTGGTCCTCTGACTCTCTTCGGTGACGGGTATTCTTGGGTGGATAATACGGATTACGTTGTTATTGCTTAAGAATACGCGTAGTCGAGGAGAGTACCAGCGGCAGGCGGGCAGCGGCCGCCCCTCCCAGCCCACCAGCTGGCCACTAAACGCCCGTGATTGCCAAGGTAGCACTTTCTTGATCTTTTCTTTTTCTCGGGTGTTTTCGCACGGGGTCCACCAGAAAGGCTGTGCGCGGCACCTCTGATGACCCGGACTGTCAAATGGGTGCGTGCAGGGGGGCGGGGGGCGAGGTGCAGGGGATGGGCGGGGAAAGGAAGGGGGTCGGTTCAGCCGAGGCAGCGGGGCAATTCAGCGTCCCCCGCCGGCTGGTCTCCTGTCCCTGGTAGGGTGCGGCTGAGCGGAGAGACGCGGACTGGGCGATTCTCTAAAGTTGGGAATGATTGAAAGGCCTGGAGCAGTTTGGGAGCGTCGCGAGTGAGCAGCTGGAGCTCAGCGGAGGGTCGTTGGGGGCTGCCTCCGCAGAAAGGGCGTGTCCGTGGGCGAAGGTGCCCCCGCGAGCTTGCGGAAGCTCGTGACTTCGCGAATCCCCGGCCCGGGGCGGCGCCGGAGCCCCACCCCCCGGCCGCGGGTGCCGCTCCGCAGCCAGACGCGGCGGCCAGGCTGGGGAGGGGCGGGGGCCTGGGGGCTGGGTCCCCGCGGAACTTCCAGATTGGAAGTGTGGCGAGTCTCTCGGGAACCCATATTTTCTTTTCGGATTCTCCGCGAAGGGGTGGAGAAACAGGATGGAAACCGGATTGGTTGCAATGTGGCACAGACCTGGAACCTTCCTGAGAGAGGTTGGGGCAGGCAGTGACTGTTCAGACGTCCAGTTTCTTTGGGACCCCTCTTCAGCGCTGTCTCCCCTGCCTTTAGGACGAGTTCCAAACACCAACAAACTCAAGGCACGTTCCCCCTCTCAGGTCTGCTGCGAAGGGACGGGAGGAAGACAGCCTTTCCCTCCTTCTACTTCCAGTTTTTGTTTGTTTCTGAAATATTTTGTTTCAAATATTGATGGACAATAAAACAATACGGATATGTCCGCTCCTCGAGAAGAGCAAGCAAGCAACCGCCCACCAGCCCCCGTCAAGCGGGCCCGCACTCCTGGGGACAAGCGGACGCGGCGGGAGTTGAGATGCCCGAGATGGAGCGGGGAAGGATGACCCACACTGGAAGGCGAGGGCCAAGGCTGGAGCTCTCAGCGCTCGCCAGCTTCGGACCAAGTCGCTTCGAAACTTGCCTTTCCCTCTTGCGAGCCGTCGGGGCCCAGCCGGTGCGCCGGTGGTGATGCTTCAAATATGGGAGGACAAAGTGCTGGGAACAAGAACCTACCAGGCGCCCATAAGGTTCTACCAGGCGCGGCAAGACACTAAGTCTGTGTTTCCTTCCTGCGTGGTGGCCGTTGGTTGTGCATGGGCTGCGAAGATTGGATTTCTGAGAGGTCAAAGCTGCAGGAGAAAAACAAAAACAAAATAAACTTAGAAGCCTGCAAAGCTTTCCCTCTCCCTCTCCCTCTCGGCGCTCTCGGACCTGTCCAAGCTGAGCTGAACCCTAGACACTTTCTCCCTCTGGAGGATGGGCCTTTCCCAGGCACGAAGTGCATGGGTCCCACTGGGTTCTTGCCCTCAAGAGCAGTCTGAACCCTGCAGAGGCTGAGAGCAAGGTGCCTTGAAGGAGATAGGCACACTCACGCTTTCACGTCTAGGGTTTTGCCTTTCTTGCAGTACAGTATTCGGTATTTGTAGTGAGAGGTACTTCACGCCCCTCCTCTCTCTATCTCCGTTCCCACCTTACGGTGTCAAAGCCCACAGTTACTCTCAGGGTATCTACACTCATAGTTTTTTTGCCCAGAGAACGTTGTCTGCAGGAAAAACGGGTGGGGCCCTTCTCAGAAGCTCCCGGAGCTAGTCCCTTTTAAGAATGAGAAGTAGGAAAGAAAATATAGATGTAATCTTTGCACTCTGCATTCTATCACTAAGAGAATATCTTACTCCTGTTCTTTCCTTCATTGTTCCAGGAATTACCCTCTTTCTCTAGGGAATCCACCAGTTGGTGATTAAGGGATTTTTAATTGTGTCTGTTATGTATTTAACAAAATGCAATATGTCTTCTGGTGGCATTGTTTCATCGGGAAATTAGAAAAGTAGAGAGAAGCTACGTAATCTAGTTCCTAGGTGATCTCTGGAAAGTTGGCTTCATGCTGGACAGCTAAATAGGAAGTGTTTAAGATTTGAAAGAAAGGAAGAGAGTTGAAGGCCTGGTGATAGGGTTTGTGAGAAATGGAAGATGTAACACTCCAGCATTTGTTGAGGGAATGAGGAAGAACTTATGAAAAATACGTGATTTCATTCAGTTCTGTGGCACTAGCACTTCAGCTTAGGATTGCAATTGCTTGATAAATGAATACTAATAATTTTTAGAATGGAATAATTACAAATGCTAGTTATGAAATCTAAAGGAAGCCTCAACTCACAGTCAACAAAAAAGTATTTTGATTTTCATGGTTCATGTGGTTTAAATACTTATCTCATTGCTTTTTTTCCTTTACAGAATTATTTTCTTATAAAAGTTTCCATTAGGTGTCAGTCTGACTGAGCTGGTTCTTATTTAAGTTTGGGGGGAAAGTGTTTCATCATCAGACCTTTTAAGATAAGAAAGAGGAAAAAATTCAAAACTTTATTAAATTGAAATTACTGCAGTTAATTGTTCTTGTTACAAGGCAGCTTTTTCCCCTCAGAAAATAGAATTTTAAATTACATCACTACTAGTCAATTACTGCTTTTGCCCTGTCAGTGTCCATAGCCAAGATTAAAGAAGTACAAAATGCTTGTTTGTGCTTTTCATGCTAGAACCAAGTAACATTAAGTAGTCATAATTACTGGGTGGTTTCTCAGTTAATGTCCAAATACTAGAAGGGTAATCATCTTTTCTTAAAATCTATTTTGTTTTACAAAGGTGATTCAATTTCTTTCTGAAAACAAGAACATGGATACAGCTTAGACTATTCATTTGACAATAAAACTTAGGGCATAGTGGAAAAGGAGGGAGAAAACTTATGAAAATTGCTCTCCCCTCCCCCCAACTAGTTTTAATTTAATCAAGCCTGCCTAAATACTCAAATTTTTATGAACATAAGTTATGGCTTATAAATGGAAGCTTTTAGGTTTCCCATTGAAATTTATATAATGTCTATGAACTTTCAATTTTCTACTGTGATATTCATTAATAGGTGTAAGAAACATCATCTTGTTTGATGGTTTGCTACTGAGTCCCAGGTAAGGAGCTTGATAGAAAGTGCATTTTACGAAGAATTTGCTTATTTTATTCTTTGTGTTTGTGAATTGCGATGTTTTTGTTTGAATAGAATTTGCAGGGAATAGTGGTATTCATGGTTAAAGATCCACAGAGGATCAAGACAATCCCTATGTGTATATAAAAAAGAAATATTGGACTGATGAATCTGACCAAGTATACTTTTTAATAAATAATCATTTCCTGGAGTCAGGATCTTTCCCTGAGGCCACTGGTAGCCCTAGTATGATGTTCTTGGTTACAGCAGCACCAATCTAGAACCAGATTAGAGCTCCCCATGAAAGTTCAGGTAATGGAGAGAAATGATAAAGTAGCAGTTTGATGAATGGAAAATTCTATAAACCATATTATCATTTTTCCTATTATATTTCACATTGGAATGGTAAATTTTTAAATATATGAATAGAAAACAAAGGTGGATATGATGGGTATATTGGGACATATTTTAGGTTTTATGTAGGACAAAGGATAAGTACTAAGGACATACAGAAGACAGTATAAGGCCATCATGATTATTCACCATCTTGTCAATACTGTACAGGTGCTGCAATTATTGTATCACAGAAGTGACAGAATGATGTTCTTACAATGTTAGAGAGTAGTGTATTCTACATATTAGACTTACTGTTTAAAAGTAGATTTCTTTTGGAGATATTTTCAGTAACAAGAGAATATATATAAATGACATCAGAATAGTGACTACCTAAATCTTTGAGTCCTGAATTCTGTTATATTCTGGCTAGCAATAATGCGAGCTAAGTAAGACAATTTCATTCAAAAAGAAAAGTATTATAATATCTATACAAGTGTAAAGGTACACTTTTCATTTGCTTTGTGGAAATAGCTTTTGAGACTCAGTAATAATTCACAGTATCTGAAAATATACACATATATCAGCTATAGCTAGAACCAAAGGTATTTTAAAAACCAGCAAAAAAAGCCCTATGAATTCTAAAACATTCAGTTTAAATAATTTTAAATAAGCCTGATTACATTATTAGTTTAGAATCAGTCCTGAATTTCAATTAAGTTTCAAACTAAAAAAATAATGTAGTCTATTTGCTAATACTTTGTTTTTAGTTCAAATACAATTTATATCATAATACACTTTTTAAAAATTTGACAAATTATATTGCAACAGTGACATAGTTGCATAATTTGAAAGTAGCATCTATTTGTAAACTTGAATAAAATGTGTCCTGTTTGGAAACACTGTTCTAAAAAGATTACCTCTGTAAAAATGATATAATTTAATTGGGAAATTAATATTTCTTATAATTTTGTTTTTTAAATTTGTTTCCCATACATGAGTGAAAATTAATTGTTTGAAGTGTATCTTTCTCTGTGTGAGCAAGTGTGGTCAATTTCAAGAACTGGTTCAAACAAGTCCTGAGATAAACTAAAAGTTACTTATTTAAAATAGTTTTTATATATCTGCCAAATATTCCATTAGGTGTTGGACTACAAGAAGAATGAGTAAATGAATGTCATGCCTAGTATTCTATCAGAAGCAGACATGAGGAAAAGATCTTTTCCTTTGTAATAGAAATATATTATAAGATTTATAGATATCCTGGATGGTTACACATGACAACAGGGGAATTAAAGTTATAGAATTGTTACTTTATGGGTCCAGTTGCATGCACAGTTTTTTTTTTTTTTCATGACTATTATTTAAACAGGCTTTGATGGTGTTTACAAAGACAAAACAAATTGGAGAATTGAGTCAGTATACAGAAAGACCTCAAATTTCATTTTGTCCCCAATTATATGATACTTAAGGGGAGAAAGTGTATTTTGTGGTGGGAAAAACTTTGGAATAAGACTAGAAAATCTGATTTTCAGTACAGCTTCTGTAGTGAACTATGGCAATGGACCAGTCGCATAGCTCGCCTGGTCCTCAGTTACCTCATCCACAAGGAAGGCTAGATTTAAATTCTTTCAAGGCCTTTCTACCTTTTTAGGATTCCATTTCACAAAAAGCCTTTTTTTTTTTTTATCTGAATTCTACTCTTCAGTTTAGATATAGATAGTATTGTGCAAATCAATACTGCAACTAAGAAAGAAGCTTGAAAAAAGTATTCACCAACATATTTGTCTTGTTATCAAACAAGAAATTGGTATTCTAGAATTTTTACTTAAATTCTTAAAACATGAAACACATGGGAACATTTTTGTCACTTTTTCATACTTCAATTTTTAATTAAAGTTTTAGTAAGAAAGAAAAGCCCCAAAAGAATGATTTACAGGTTATTCTAATGTATTATCATGGAAGTGCATATATATCTGTATAATAAATCTGAAGATCCTCAAACTGTAGATCCATCCCCAAAAGCATTTCAGCCTAAAGAGGCAAAATCACAAACTACTATATTTAAAGTCAATATATGTGATTGCAGTGGATAAAGAATAAACACTTGGCCTTTTGAAATGTTTATTCTGTGTGCAAATGTTCATGCTGTTAAATTTAATTACAACTTTTGGAAAAATGGGTTCTTTTTTTCCATTTTGTTAAAAACGACCAATATTTGTCTAGGATATTTAGCTCTACTATAATCCTATAGCCTTTTAAAATACCTCATCCAGTGGATGGCACGATTGGTGATCAAAAATATTTATTAATTTAGTGAAATCAATACATCCTTTCAGGATGTATGTTAATATAAAATTTTATGTTTTTAATAATTAATGTCCTTTTAAAAGTAAGTGTTATATAAAATGACTGTTGCACTGCTATCTTTGTTTAATGTTAACAATTTTTAATTCTCAAATTTGTTTACAATGGTGCAGTTCTTTGCTAAGAAGGAAAATTTATTCTGTTTCTTAGATAGAACTCTCAAATAATCGAAAAATCTATGAGAACACTTCTTTCAAGCTGGTATTCTTTTTGAAACTCCAAATAACTGTTTAATTTGCTATTGAAATAGAATAATTTTACTTTATACAAATGTCACCTAAAGTATTTTATTTAATATTAAGTATATAAATATTTGTAAGAATTAATAAATTTATTAACAAGTAATCAATAGAATTGCACTTTATGCAATATAATAGTTACTGTGATACATGTATTTTCAAAGCTAAGGATCTGTGCAATTTTTTAAAAACTTTTTTTATTATTTCCTAGGAAAGCACACTAAATTGTAATTTCATTTGAAAGGTGTGAGTGTCCCGAATGTTCCAAGTATAGTAAATATAAGTTGACCTCCATCACAAAAGAATATACCCATTCTCTAAAAATTAAACTATTATATTAATAGTTTATCAGCTATTGCTTTATCCATATAATTTACATAATGCCTATTCACAGTTTAATGATGGGTATGAAACATTATGTCCATTTAAAACTTTGAGAGTAGGTTCAATAAAAGTTTTATAAAGCTTTCGGATGCAATTGGTTTCAAATAAATATCTGGGGGTAGGAGTGTGAGGTTTGGAGCCACTTATTTACACTCTTATTAAAATATCTCATGTTCCTTTAGGTTGTTGGATGTGGTTGTCCAAAAGATAGCTTTGAGATTATTTTAATATTATGTATTAGAACAGAGTCAAAATAAGAGTATTGTTTACCACAAACGAAGAGGTTTTTGTTAGTTGTGGATGTTATATTTATTAAAAATAGAAGCTAACGTTAAACTTTTGAGTCAGTTTTACATTTACCTCTGGTGATTTGTGCAGATAACAATTGAATTTGGCAAGAGACAGGGGAAATGCTAGCAAGTAACAGTGTTAAGGATGTGGACTGTAGAGAGGAATGCACAGTTTTTGGTGATGTATTAAAGAAATAATAATGAAATTCCTGGTGATTGTTTTATTGATAAACCTGATAGCTGGTACCCATAAAGCTTTAAGAAATAATCAATTTTAGGAAGCTTCAGAAGAGATCTTGTTCTTTAGATAGTGCTCTTTTTCCAGTTGTGATGATCGGTTGTTAATATTGATTTTATACAATTTACCTATATGGAAGAAATCCTTTCACAGTGTGAATTACAACTGTATTCAAAAACTCTTGCTTTTATTTAGGTAGAAAGTCATCCTGTGGTGTAGAACTATAAATCAATTAAAATAGAAACAATCTCTGAATAAAGTGGGCCTAGCTTATATGTACAAAATTGAGAAAGGCAGGAAATCTGGATGTTTCTCAAGTCAAAAGAAAGAACATCAGTCTGAAAAGACAGACTTCTGAAAATTAAGCCTAAGGGAGAAATGGCTTAAAAGAGCTAGCCTTTTTATCCATTTTTCTATTGGAAAAGATATATGTTATATTTGAATTTATGCTCTAGAAATAAATTAATTTAGGAGAATTTGGTTAAGATGGTATTTCCTGATATAAAATACTAATACTAAGAGTTGCATTTTTCCTCCTCACTGTATTGATTTATATTTTAGAGAGAAGGGCTATTTAATTAGCCATGGTAAAAATATAGAAGATTGACATGTTTGTCCTTCTCTAGCTTGGCCTATGTTTTCAAAGACATAACATTTTCACTTGATCATTTGTTTTCTTTTGTTGTAATTATTTTCCAGTCCATAGAATACAAAATTTCATGAGTCTTGGATAAACCCACAGCAAATTCATATGATATTTAACTGTTATGATAAATTTCTCTCTCAGATCTAGTTATTTGGTGTATACTACAACTCCCATGTCTTACATATGAAGTCTTCATAACACAGAGAAATCTAAGTAACTTCTCCATGGACACCCAGATAATATTTGGAACCCATTTTCCGAGTCCTCATTGGATGTTTTCTTTCTAACATATCACACTAAAACTTCTATGTTGAAGTTTTTCTTGCAATTTTACTCTTCCTGGTGTCTGACAATAATTCTTATATTTTTCATACTATTCAGTGACTATTTTTACTCAATTCGTCTAATTTAATAAACTTTTTTTAAAGTTTGTCTGTATATAAACTTTATATATAATGTAAATATGCCAATAGATTCCCAAGACCCGTAGTATGTTTGCACATACAGATTTTCAAAATCTTGCAAAATTTTATAAGCTAAATTAATATTAATATGGAAACAAAAATAAATCATAATTAAAGGAATAACTTGATCTTTTATCCTAGTTACAAATATTTCAGTAAAACAAGGAAAATGTTAATCAGAATTACATCAGCTCAATTTAATAAGCTTCCAAGTGCAAATGTTAACTAATAGATTGAATTGACAAATATTTGTCATACAGTGTATTCAATGGAAAATTTAAAATAATATTACTAAATAATACTGGCTCAGTGATGTCCTCATACCAAGGAACAGAAATAAAATCACATTTTAATATACAATTTAAAATTGTATTTACTCTCTTTATTTCAGTTTTTAAATATGCAAAGCTATCTTGTTGAATAAAGAGCAACTCTCGGATTAGAGCAGAGTCAAAGTAAAATTCTCAATTTTGCAAAACCTTTGTCCACTTCTGTTGTGCTATTTATGAAAATTGCATGGTGGTCTTTCACTGACACATCGAGGTTACTTGTAATGCTAAACAGTTAAGGGTCTGAGAGAGTCATTTCTCACTGTGGGGTCACCCAACTTACCAATAAAAGAAGCATGCTCCCTATACATGTGTTGCTTAAGGAGGAAAGATACACTCTGAGAAATACGTCTGTTGTTAGGGGATTTTGTTGTGCAAACTTCATTGAGTGTATTTACACGAATCTAGATGGTATAGCCTACTGCACACCTAGGTAGTATAGCCTATATTACTCCTAGGCTATAAACCTGTAAAGCATGACTGTGCTGAATACTGTCAGCAACTGGAACACAGTAGTAAGTATCTGTGTATCGAAACATATCTAAACATAGAAAAGGTGCAGTAAAAATATGGTATTATAATCCTATGGAACCACTGTCCTATATGCAGTCTGTTGACCGAAATGACGTTATTCATGACTGTACTTGAAAGACTACTGATCCCAAATCAGACTGCTATCACATCAGTGAGAGTTCACTAGAAAAAAAATGGTGTAACTACCTTTGTTTTAAAATTCACCAAGATAGAAAATTGATATCCCTTTGACCCCTTTTGTCTCCATGAAAAAGTTTTCCTTTTGTATTAATTATAAACTATAGCTGTAAATAGTTATGCCCATTATTTTCCTCAAGTTTTTAAAATAAAATGTAGATAGAACTCCAAGATAGGTCAGTAGATAGACAAACAGACAGATTTTTTTTTCTAAATCTCTTTTGGTGCTCAACTGAAGGTGGAAAAATTGGCTCTGAGAAGCCACACCAAAAATAATCAACATTTTGTCCAAAGAAAGATGTTTCATGGACTCACATAATTTTGTCAAGAACAGAATGCTTTAAAATTTGTAAACGATAGATTTTAATCCTCATACCAGCTAATTAAGCTTCTTCTGTACAACATACAGGTTTAAGTTAACAGTAATTAATATAGCCAGCTTGGAACCTCAGGAAGCTAAAGCCAGCAAGTGCTTTTTGGTTCACTCCAGAGGATGCAGTTTGATTGCTGGCGCCAGTAAACAGGTTGGGAATTGTCAACATTGTAATTAGCAGCAAGTTTCTGGATTCTCAGCCTGCCAGACTAGTGGGCTGATGCTTGGAGCAGTTGCCCCAGGGGGAAGAGGGAAAAACAAAGGAAGGGAATTTGAGCAACCTTCCTATGCTCTGCCAGCATATGCCGCTGGACCAATGTTTTTCTTGGCAAAGGTCTATTTTAAGAAATCTAGCAGTGGTTTCCACAAAATATGAAACTCACCATAGCAACCAAAATGGCAAGCGTCTCTAGGAACCTTTCCTTGATTGGATATCAGGTCAAACTGCGTTCAGAGTTCTGTTGCCTTATGTGCAGTGTGCTCTGTACTATGCACAATGTGGTTATTAACAGTATGACTAAAAGGGTTAAAATCTGTTTTGGCAGCAATCCTGAAACACTCTGCCTCTACTGAAAAGCCTTCCAAGAATAAGGTTATGCAAACCTTATTAACCCTTCGTGTAGTACAAATAGAAGGGAAATGTCAACCTTAATATCACTGAGCATCCAATCTTCAGTACTTAAATGATAATTTCAATGTAGTTTTCTTAATTCGAAGCCATGTGATCATTGTGGAGAAAGGTTGTCATAGATTTAAAATCCAAAAAGTATTTGTAATCCTTCTAAGACTGGGACTACATTAATAAAGTTTATAGGTAATTTATAACCCAACAGAACAAAAATTAGACTAGCTTTTGAAACCTACTTAATAAACAGTTCATATATGTACATATATACACATATGTAAAATTTCACTGATATTATAGCAGAGTATAATCTGAAATAAATAACATATATCCTCTATGTAGCCACAGGATAAGTACTAACTCACCTATTTTGTGGCTAAACACAATAACAGACTCTTTTACTGTTTTTTTTTTTTTTTTTTTTTTTGAGACAGAGTCTCACTCTGTTGCCCTGGCTAGAGTGCCGTGGCGTCAGCCTAGCTCACAGCAACCTCAAACTCCTGGGCTCAAGCGATCCTTCTGCCTCAGCCTCCCAAGTAGCTGGGACTATAGGCATGAGCCACCATGCCCGGCTAATTTTTTCTATATATTTTTAGTTGTCCGATTAATTTCTTTCTATTTTTTAGTAGAGACGGGGTCTCGCTCTTGCTCAGGCTGGTTTCGAACTCCTGAGCTCAAACAATCCACCTGCCTCGGCCTCCCAGAGTGCTAGGATTACAGGCGTGAACCACCGCACCTGGCCTCTTTTACTGTTTTTTTAAAGCAGTTCGGTAGTAAATTAATTTTGCCTTCCAGTCCAAAAAAGGTCGAGGTTGCTGAGCATTGCTAAAATACATATATTAATTTCTCCCAAATTAATGCTTGGGATCATATGAGGGATATTCTCACTGTCACTCTCTATCTTTGGCAAAATTTGAGAAGGAGGCTTCAAAGAAATAAACAGGATTCAGAGAGACAAACAAAATAGCTTTCTTTACTGTTAAAAAAAAAGTCCTCAAATGGATCAACATGCTATATTAAGCAATTGCCATGTGGTAATTTCTGCAGGTGGATTATCAAAAGTGCACAAAAAATGGCTGTGTAGATCTGGCACCCAGGTGTCTGGTGTAGCATTTAGTGAACTCTTTTGTGGGGGGAAGGATTACTCATATTTGTTGGAGAGAGTACAGTTCTCTAATCCTCCTCCACAACAGAATCGGTGTTGAAGTGAACGAGCAACATGATTCTTATCCACTCTCCTCCAGACTCTGAGGAATTCTCCACAATTATTTATTATTTTCAGTGGAATTAGATGCCTACAGGTGGCCCCATAATGTGCCTCCAGGCATACAACCTGCTGTAAATTTTTAAGTTACATTAACTCAGCAGTATGTTGTCTTATAGCGACAGTTCATTCAGTTTATGGGGAAAGGGGAAGGAAGCAGAAAGGCAGTCTTTCTTGTTAAGCATCATTCCAGTTCTTTTCCTGTGTTCTTTCTTTGAAGTTAGTAAAAGGTATTTGGTGGAAGCAGCACTACTGGGGTGTTAGTGTGTGCTGTCTCCTTAGAGAGTCAAACAGGAGGCCTCAATCACCAGGCCTCTGTATTGTGTCTCGGGGAACTGATACATTTATTGTCAATGGTACACACGGACGGACGCAGAGCAATAGGATTCTTTCTTTTTTCTTTTATTTTTTTCCTATTTCCTTTTGTTTTTTTCTTTTCTTTTCTTTTCTTTTTTTCTTAGGAGCCTTTAGGTGACTTCTGTTATTAAAGTGTTTTGTCATTAGTGGTTTTTCATGTGGTGTTAGAAAAAATTATTTCAGCTTGATCAAGACATTTGAGTTTATGACGTTTTTGCAGTTTTTCCCCCGTCACACGTCCTATTTACTATAATTGTTTTTCCTGGGTGTTTGGGTTACCAATCAGTGAAAGAAAGAGGGAACCCCTTCATAACTTTTTGGTCACTGGGTTTTATGGTCATCCTTCCTTTGTAATGATGCAGTTGTCACTGAATGGATGCAGTTAATTCCCCTGTATATTTTGGGATACGATTCTCAGAGCTCATTAAAAAAACAAAGATAATATCTGAGTTTAATATATTTTTGAAGTAGAAATTAGATTAACACTTTTAGGGGTAATACACAGGACTATTTAAGCCTCAGAAGTCCTGGTACTGGATTGTAAAGCTCCTTCTCACAGCCATAAGAGGAACGAAATCCATCTCCCACCATTCTAGTCTCATTAAACTTGTAGTTTATGTTACAAATAACGATGATGCACGTTTTCAAAATATATTTTATGTGTACGAAGTCGTATGTACATTATTAAAAAGTACCCAAGAAAACCTTTTTTAAAATGTATAAAAATAGTTTTATTGAAATTTCTATAGCACAGTCATGAGCAAAATTAGTAGCCTAAGGTCAATTTGACACCTATCAAGTTATCTGCCTTAATGCAAGTACACTTAGACTATCCCATCTCTCATTTTATAGCAACTGACAAGGATGCTGAGATAAAGCAGTTTGTATATTCAAAAGAGCTAGGATATATTTCAGAATAGATCACCAAATATCTATTATGCATGTACTATTCATGAGGAATGTGTTCAGATCTGTCAACATTTATTAAGTACCTACTGTGTACCTGGTATTCTGCTAACTGCTGGGGTTACCGAGGAACAATTAACAGACCTTGCCCTTGAAGCATTTGTGGTCTGTCTACAGTACCTCTTACAATTCAGGCTGTTGTAACTCTGTGGGGGAGTCAAAAGAATGTAAAACAACAGCCTCCTTCAAGGAACTTACTAGGTTGTGGTTAATACTAAATATTAAATTGTGTGAAAGCTATTGTTTCTACAAGTCATTACTGTTGTCTGCATTTACCAGAAGACACTCGCGTGTCACGGATGTAGTAATATCAAAGTCCTTTCTAGAAATGGATTTACTTTTTCTTTTTATAAAAAGTCTTTCAGAACTAAATAGACCAAAGAAGCACCTGATAGGAAAAGGATAAAGAACACATTTTTTTCACCTCAAAGCAATAGTTACTCTATAACCAATTCTAAGTTATACAATACCATTTACAATTGCTCAATTATATTTTCCTGGGAAAAATTATTAGTGTACCTATGGTACCAGAAAATATGTTTTAGTAACTGCAAAATGATAGTGCATGTATGCAATTTCCAAATTCATTAATATTAGGTTCCAGAGTCGATAAATGTCTTTTGAGAATGTGATAATAGGCTTTATGAAAGAAAGTACTGAAAGCACTGTTATCCTTCAGATCATTGGTTCTCGAAATGGGTCCCTGATCAGTAGCCTGAGCATCATCTGGGACCTCATTAGAAATGCACATTCTCAGACCACCTAACAGGCCCACTGAATCAAAAACTCGGGATGGGGCCTCCTAATCTGAGTTTTAACAAGCCAAATTCTGATTCCTGCTGCAATTTGAGAACCATTGCTTTCTATTGATTTTTTAAAAAATCACAAAGTCAACTTCCATGCATCACTGACCTAAATGATATAGGCTGTATTGTAGATTTAAAGTTATGCTGTTATTAATTATTAATTATTAATTATGACAGGTATTTTAAATTAAAAATCGTGACTTTATCTGACTGGCAAATTCTACATTTGGGAAATACTTTAAGCCTCCAAATATTCCACTTCGAGTTCTATTTAGATGAAACTTGCATAGTATTTTTGTTAGCATTCTATAATGCTCATATTGCTAATAATTTTGTAATCAGGATATTTATTAAATTGAATTTTTCCTGGATTTAAACTCTTATTTTGATTTAATTTATTATTATTTTGATAATTCCAATAGTTGCCCAAATTTTACTCTGGTTTTTAAATATGTCCCACGTTTAGAAGCTAGGAGAATCTGCTTCATTTTATAAAAGGCATACAGCATTGAATAAGACCTTTAGATCTTGTGCGTATGTGTGTGTTTGTGTGATTGTCTCACGGGTCATTATTAAAATTTTCTCCTTCATCTATGACACAAAGAATGTAAAAATTCTCATGTAAGGGAATCGCCCTGACAAAATTCTTTGAGCATTTGCAAAATGTTGCAGTAATATGGTAATATAAAATAAATTTCCTAAATATGTTTATTGGAACTGTATTTGATAAAAATTTACTTAGAATGTAGATAATTATGTAATAGTAATAATGAATGTTATTAGTTAAGCAATTAGATTATATGGGTTCTCATTATGCCAACTGGAAATCATTTCCTATAATATATTCTTACTTCTTCAGACCACAGCATTTTATTTAAGCTTTCATGGCAATGCTAAAAATTCAAAGTCTAGACTGTTTAAAATGCAACTCCAAAATGTAGTGAATTGTTTCTTGTTTAGTGCTTTAAATTATAAGTTTATGTCACTCTGGATTATAAGCCCTCCTAGACTAGTCCTCTGATGCGTAAGTATTGGCTTTTGTGTTTAATACACACAAAAAAATACCAAGCCACCTTGGATTTAACATTGAAGTAATGGGTTGACAATGTCACTGGGATTTTTCTCAGTCTAAAGTCTCCCTTTTATTAATGAGGCACTGTGCTTGCTTATGTTATGCTTATACTTAGATATAAACTTAGTTACACACATTACAGGATGCCAGAATTTACAACAAAGAATTAATGGTAATTTTTTTAGTAAAAATACAGCTTTTACTAATACGTAAACATGGAAGATAATGCCCTGAGTAGCAAAAGATTACCTAAAGAAGAATTATGTGTAACATTAAGTAATGAATTTTGTGGTATTTTACTTTATACCTCTAACACATTGTGTTCTGTAATATTCTGTTTTCTCAAACATTATCTTTTACAATTGTTCATTACATGACAGTAATGGATCTTCCCCTCTCAAAAAATACATTCTGACTATAAGCAAAGGAATGTAAAACCATTTGAGAATATCATCTTATTTCCTTCTCACGGGAGAGGTGAGCAGCACTGTCCAGACTTAAGCACTAAAGTTAAGAGAGAGTCACAGTGGTGGAACAATTTATGCACACCCAGTTTAGATAGAATGATTGACAAGAGATATGCAAGAAATCCCAGTTATTCTTATGGAGGAAAAAAAAGGTCCATTATTTTGACAGTTAACATTTTAAGATTAAGCACTTCAGATTAACCAGAAAGGAAAATGAAATCGTTTTAGAAGGCCTGTAGTTTGATGGATTTAGTCATTAAATTAAATAGACACTAATTTAAAGGTTACTACTTCAATCCTGAAACAAAAAGAGTTTTGACTGTAAAAAGGATGCAAATTAAGTACCAAGTAGCTTATATTTAGGCAGAGAAGATACTTAAAATTCAGAAATGTCAAAAACAGCTTATTCCTCTCTTCCATTTTTGTTAAATGTTTTAGTCTATCTCAAATTTATCTTATTTGTACGGTAGATTCGTAGGTATTCAAAAATCATTTTGCTGTTGATGTTTCACATATATTTTTCATGTTAACCAATGTTATTTTAAATATTTTATAAAGGAAAAGTCAATTTGAAAAGAGTTCTTAATATCACAAAGCTCATTGTGATCTTTGTCAAATGAGTCTATAAATTTATTTTTTAGCAACATCTCCTATTGGCTAATGGTGGGCCTATATCACTGATAAAGCCCTAATCAGAGTAATTTATAAATTAGTATGTTGATAGCTGGAAAAATTATCAGCTTTGAGCATATTAATTCTCAACAATAAAATGATTTAATAAGATGGTTTAACATCTCTCTTCTGGAACGCTCAGGGTGTTTTTATAGAATTGATTTAGTCATATCTCTTAACCATTTTATTTTCAGACTGCTACCTTATGCTTAGGTTTTTTAATATGCTTATAAAAGCAAATTTTTGATAAAAGGGAATTTTGGATACTTATTCACCTAAAAGTGTCTTAAACTTGTTGAACTCTAATATTTAAATAATTTAAATTTTAAAGTTTATGGTAAATGAAAGTTTACATTTTTAAAAAATTAAATAATCTATTTTTTATGTTACCATTCAAAAACGTGATAGATTGCATTAGGAACTATTACTAGGAATTTAATTTATAAAGGAAGCTGTTGCAATTATAATTACATGGTAATTCTAAACACTCAAAAGTAATTAGTAAGGCTAAACTTAAAAATGATTTTAATTTTTAGATACTGGTTTCTGGCATAGGAGTTCACAATCCTCCTAAATTCTGAATTATTTTTTATCTCCTAAAACTCTCAAACAATATTTTTTTAACACACATTTTCTTTTAAAAAAGAAAACTTGAAATGTTTGACCATAAAAGAAAAGAAAATTGAAGAGTTACTAAGGAAATAAAAGTGAAAGCACACTTTGGTTGGGTATTAAGTCCAGGCATTAAAATTAGCATATGAATATAGGAAATTTTAAGTATATCCTGTTTATTAAATCAAGGTATTTCTATTACCTTTCTTTTCTGTTCTTTTATATATATATATATATATATATATATATATATATATATATATATATATATTAACTTTAAAGCCACACTGGCTCACTAGTAAGTATCAACCAAGATCATAATTTTAGCACTTACCTCAAATTACATGAAAATCGATTCCAAAAATGGCATACTGCAACAAGGTCTATTTTCATGTATCAAAATGGATTGCTGTACATTATAAATGATACTCCCTGATGTTTTTGCAATGATTCATGAAACTATGGGGCTGACATTTTAGTGCAAGAATTCCATAAATGCTAATAAAGCAGGAAAACGAATCACAAAGCACTTCTAGATGCTGATAAAGTAAGGTATTCAAATAATCCTAATCCCTTTCTACTACTAATGCTATAATATTTGTAATGATTAAAAATTCAAAAATACAATCCAAAATATTTAATAGCTAAATAAATGGGAATTAAATGTTACAAATCAAAGTGGGGCTATGATAAAAGACCATCACAGGATAATTAAGCTTTTGCTTTTACATATCTTAGTAAAACACAACCACTTACAAAATATCCAATCTTTAGGATGATTCAGTATCAGCCTGATGTAGAAAAAATTATAAAATGTAAAGACTTATCATTTATGACCTTTTTATGTTATATTTTTATTAAAAGAAACCTCAGATCAAATTTGAAATTCTGTACTGATTTGTTAACTTTTACCCTGGAGGTTATCTCAGTTTCGTAATCTTTAAAATGGAATTCCGCATATCTCAGAGGAATGTCATATACCTTAGTTATATTTATTTATATACATTTAAAAATGTAAAATAGTATTTTGAATAATTCTCACTTGTTAATTATATTGGTTTATTTCAAAAACTAGTCCTATTATGCCAAAGATGTCACTGCTTATTTTCAATCGAGAGATAAAAATTTAGTTTGA
The DNA here is from genome assembly GCA_004363605.1 of Indri indri. Taxonomy (NCBI): domain Eukaryota; kingdom Metazoa; phylum Chordata; class Mammalia; order Primates; family Indriidae; genus Indri; species Indri indri. Next base: position 12,322 of record RJWJ010004061.1, on the reverse strand, counting down.
CTTAGTTCTAAAATGATTTCCCAAAGTGATGTTTGATACATGGTGATTACCATTTTCATTTTTCTCTCTAACTTTACATGTTGTTTATCAGGGGAAAGAGAACACTTACTGTAAACATTTATTATTTCGTTTGCTGAAATTTGTTCTAAAATAATTAGTTTCGTTTTGATTTCTCTCCATTTTTTTTGCTAGGAGGGACATTTATATGAATTTTACATATAAACGTAAATGTGTTTTACATTTATTATAGTATAAAATTACACTAATTAAAGGATTAGAGTTCATATTCAGAAAAGGCATTTCCTTTATTTTATTTTTATTTTGCTATATACATAATAATTTGCTTTCTGTGTCCAGGCCCAAATGGCTACAGAAATTATTTTGAAAACAAAATCATTAATGTTTAATATTTGTTTCTTTAGTAGTGTATTTCTTCAGAACTATTTATGTGTTATTAAATGTTATACATACATATCTATATGTTTGATTTACATTGATTTATGATGATCATTGTATTTCCAATCTATCTTTACCATAATCATTATATTTTTCTCCAAGGCATCTAATTTTAAACAAAGAAGTAGTCTGTCAGTGTGAATTTCTTGGTGTAGCAAATTTGAAATTTTATCTACAAATAGATGTAGATGGAAGTGCACTTACATAGCATTTATTATGGTCTCAATTTCTGTGAATTCCATGCTTGCTTTTCCCCTTCTTTTCAAAAATGGCCACTTTATCATGTGTTTTAACTGAAGGAAGATGAAAAACTCCGAAAGTGCCCACCATCAGCGTAAAGTGAAGCATTTTGAGCTCTACCGTGAAAAATGAAAGTATAATATTCCCTGCAAAGAAGACTTAGAGTTCTATTATCATGTCATTTCTACTTAGAGGCACTTTAGTTTTTGGAATAGTTTTAACCTATTAAACAAAGGAAATTTGGTACGGATGTCTCTTTGAAATTTTGCAAAATTGGAATCCTGAGGTTTGAAGACTACCGAATACCTTCAGCCATCTTCCAAATAATACATGGATGGACGGTAATTTGTGATGTAACAAACTGTAAGTGTTAAGATATGCGATCATAAAAAAAAGAAGCTAATTTGGCGAGGCCACTCATATCACCCCCACCATGGGAATGGGTTAGCACGCTGCCGTCCACTCCCTGTTTCTGCAAAATAGTGCAGTTCTCTTTCAGGTCCTGACTTTGGGATTTCCTGTGAAGTCAAAACTAGGGCTATGGTATGCTAAAGGGTCAGAAACAAAATACGGTGTGATGATGAAAGCAGTATCTTTGGGCTCGCTTCTAAATTCTCCGAAATTCCCGGGCATTAATTTGACCTATTACAGAAGCTCACAGGGTGGAATATCTCCCCTCACTCTTCAGCCCTGGTGGATTCTGGGTCCAAGTGTAGGAAGGCTGTATCTTGAACTGATGTCTTTGACACAATGATAGAATTGTTTTGAGAGTTTAGTGCTGGAAGAGACTTAAGTGGTCATTGGGACAATCCCCTTTATTTTTAAGATAAGAAATTGATCTTTAGGGATATTACAGTTTCTACTATTAATGTGACAGTATTTCCTCTAGTAAAAGTCCTGCTGATAGTAATAACTCTGAAGTCGTGGATCACATCTTGTTCAGCACATGTGGCTTGACTTATCAAGCATTTGTCATTGTCATTATTATTGTTACAAAAGTGATTATTATTACAAAAATATTTCTTCCTCACATAACAGTTTATCCCTAATTTTCCCATCCTTTACTTGATCACTGGGTAATCTCCTGAAACTTATTTAATTTATAAGCTATTTTAATGCCTTTATTTGAAGTAAAAATATTGCTCAAACAACATGGCAAACAAACAAATATTGAATTCTTTTCCCCTTTATGAAACAGAGAGCCGGGAAAGACAACTCTATGTCCAGTTATTAATGCTAATATTTACATTAACATTAAAAACAACTGATTTCCACATTCATTCAGTGCATCTACTTGTTGGTGTTCACCTGATGACACAATCCCCTCCTTTACTGTGTAAATCTGATTAAGGGGCTGCTCCTGCCATTATTTTGCACACAAACTTCCATTCCATTTTGACAACAATCCTATTTACACAGGGACATTGGGTTGAACACTGAAAGCACGTAACCATTACTGAATATTAAATCATGTCTCTCCACATAAAATTGCAAATATGGTCTGAGAGCCAATTTCCAGATTACCTTGGTTGAGTAGGACTAATTACTTCTAAACTGGGTGCATCCAACATCTGCCAAAACGGTGCTGCATTCTTCCTATGTCAGTTGAGCTCTGCCCACCCAGTGACTGTCTCATACTGTTCTGCTGTAACATTACTCACGCTCCGCATAATGATTAACTATAAAAATAATGCTACCTGCAAATTGTCCTAATAACGATAGCTACAGTTTATTGGATGACTACCATGTGGCAGGCATTGTATATAGTATCTCTTATTTCATCTACTCTTGAAAACAATCTTATGTCTGGTATTATTATTAATATTTTGTAAATAAGAAAACTGAGTTCCACAGGGATTGTCACATACCCAAAGTTATACAGCTAAAAAATGCAAGAGCCTGAGCCTATTTTGCATTAAAGCTCTTGTTTGGGTTCTTCCCACTGTACTGTCATTTCTGTGTCTTCTTAAAACAACCGGCAAAGATGGGTGTGAAAAGAACATCAGTTTGGGAACCAGTAGAATTGGTTCTATCCCTGCTTCTACCACTAGCTGAAATGCGACTATAGGTTCCACACTTTTGAGTCTCATATCCCTCAACTGCAGAATCATGTGACAGAACTGGCTTTAACCTTCTGTGGTTTTAAATAATCTCACTATTTTAAACAGTTTACTTTTTTTAGAAAGAAAAAGTTTTTTGTAAATCATTCACAGTAACAATATCATTGAGCAGTATTTTTCTGGTATTTCCCACGTCCTTATCAATTTCATGGCTTCAGACACAGAACAAAATCCTCATTGATGTAAAAGGAAGTCCATATTCTGACCAGATCAGTGCAACACAGAGAAATGTATGAAATTCTCTTATCATGGGTCAGACTCTTATAAAGTTTGAATTTAGAAACATGCATATATTATGCTGCATGTACAGAAAAATTAAATGGATGAAGTGAAGCAAAGTGGGAATCTAGTACAAGCATAAAGGATATTTACAGTATGTGTGATGAAGCATAAAAATACATTTTGCTCCCTCAAAAAGCAAAATGTTGGATATGTTCATATGAAACACCTTAGGCTATATCAAGAACGTTATAGTTAAATATATTTATATACTATTCATGTAAATGTATTGACTTAATCATAGCAGCTCTAGGGATTCCTGATAAGCTGTGAAAATTGTCTATAAAAGATAAGTGAATGACCCTTTATAATAGAATAAAAATTAATCATAGCACACCAGCAATTTTAAGCCCATATATGTACCAGTTTGAAAGTCTGTGCTTTTGAAATGTTAGCAGTTCCTTATATAGTTCTCATAGTGATGCATCCACATCACATATACAGTCTCCTAAACATATTGTATTTTTCTGAGAACATCAAATGCCATTATGTCCCATGTCAATTTTGTAATATTTTGAAAGAACAGAATATGGTATAGTAAGCTGACATATTTTCCTTCATTGAAATATTCTTTTGTGTGTAAACTCTTTACAGATTTTCCTCACCATTTTCTCCTTTTCTAAAGTTGACAAAAATGTAAATGATGGCAAAGTGGAAAGAATTATCACTTCTTTCCACAGTTATTACTCTGTGTTCTCATACTGCTATTGCATAAATATTGATGTAATTACACAACTTTTTGTATCAGAAATAATAATAAATAATTGTTTCCACTTGGAATATTTGATTTTTAGCACACACAAACATGCATCCCTTAAGACCATCATGAGCTAGTAAGAATTGTGGCAAAAAAAAAAAGTATGGTTAAATTTTATTCCACTTATTTATTATTCAGCGTGTATTTATTGAGCTATACTATGTGCCAAGCACTATGCAAGGGACTGGGTCTATGTTGCTAAAAAAAAAGGCAAACAAGGTTTCTACCTAGATGAAGCTTACAGTTTGATGAGAGAGAAGAAAAAAACAATTAAACCAATAAAAAGAAAAAAATAATTGCAAATTGTGAAAACTTTCATAGAGGAAATTAACACCTTGAGGAGACAAAGATAAACAGGGAAGGCCAATTTAGGTAAGGTAAAATGGGGATCTTTCTGAGATCACGAAGGATAAGAATGAAACTAATGCTTGATGAAGTGTTCTAATCTAACGCAATACAAAGTGTGGAGACATTGAAACATATCAAAATATTTTAGGAATACATTCTCTGCTTTGTCCTTCAGTTTCATTAGTGTGTTTCTCAGGAAAATTCCAACTCTGAACAAATATTTGCCAGAGATATCAGACATTTTTGAAAGGTTGTAGTAATTTGGAAAAATAAAGAAATACTCTGAAGAAATAGCCTTAAGAGTAGGGAAGTATTTAATACTTAAAATCCTATTCTTCACTGGATATTATGCTTTTAAGAAGCTGCAGTCTCTTGAGAAATTATCTCTTTTTGTATTTCCTGTGTTTGTAATAGTCTATGAGAAAGATTAAGGTGTTTTATAGAATATAAAATTTATCCTGGTAATTTTCCATCCTTAGTTAATTGTTTCTTATTTATTTCTCCTTATTCACAATGAATGCATTTGATTTCCAAGATATAAATCATATTTGAGGAAGACAGGATAAATCAGAGATCATTTGTCAAAAACATCTAAAAATATTTTTATGTGAACTCTTCATTTTAGGAAAAAATGTGGACTATCTTAAAGATTGATTTACTAGAGTATCCTATCATCTTTTATTATGCATGGGTGCTATTTAGAGAATGTTTTATTTTGCTTTGAAATATTTACATTGCAAAAATAAATAAGATTTTCTAAAACTATTGTAGATGTGTTTTTATGAAAATGAATTTTAGTCAATTTGGCAGAGAAATTATGTCAATAATGGCATGACATATCTATATAACTTCATAACAAATAAACAAAAAGTAAGGAAAAACAAATTAATTTTTTGTACATAATGTAAGGATTTGTCTTTTTATGGCTATTGTGAAATTTTCTTTAGTCCAAATGTTAATTGACTCATACGAAGTGACAAGAATTAAATAGGAAATTGAATTAGCTTGATAACTTTGCATTTCACTTTCAAATGATAATGCTATGAGACTTAAACTGAAACTAGTGTGTTTTATGAAACTTTCACCTAGTACTTGGAGTAGGCACCACTCAGTCTTCAGATTAATTCTTATAATTTTAATTATCATTTAAGTACAACTCTAAAACACAGATATCAATTAAATACAGTTTTCAATCAATTTTGGAATAAATGTTGGGCTTCATAGGGAGTGAAACATCTCTTCTGAGATAAAAGTAACAGAATCCAAATCCACTTTGAAGAAGGCAAATTCTAGAGCAAGCATTTTGTAAAATTTGGAGATATAAAGAATTTCTTAGGAAGGCATTAAATAAGACATGCAATAATCTATCTTGAAGGCTAAAGCTTGAAAGTCAAAGCTAAATTCTGGTCACGTTCTAGAGGTTATACAATAAAGCTTTGCCCAAATAATGAATAGACACCAGGCATGAATCATGAACATCTTTTCATTTTTATATACTATTAAGAAGGGGAAAATAATTAATTCAGAAACATTTTACACAGGTATTACACTAATGAGGCAAGCTGAAAATTATGTTCCAGTTTCAGTTAGGGTTTGCTTATTAAGGTTTTGAGCCAGCTAGTATTTCTACTTACACAACAAATGATGTCATTGAACCTGCTTCAGTAAATCTTATGTGAAAGATAAAGTATAGGCTGGGCGCGGTGGCTCACGCCTGTAATCCTAGCACTGTGGGAGGCCGAGGCGGGCGGATCGTTCTGAGCTCAGGAGTTCGAGACCAGCCTGAGCAAGAGCGAGACCCCGTCTCTACCAAAAAAAAATAGAAAGAAAATTAATTGGACAGCTAAAAATATATACAGAAAAAAAATTAGCCGGGCATGGTGGCGCATGCCTGT
>RJWJ010004060.1:0-79667 GCA_004363605.1 Indri indri | reverse complement strand
AGTGCAGATGTCTTTTTTATAGAATGTCTTTTTTTCCTTTGGGTAGATGCCCAGTAACGGGATTGCTGGATTAAATGGTAGTTCTACGTGTAGCTCTTTGAGGTATCTCCGTATTGCTTTCCACAGAGGTTGCACTAGTTTGCAGTCCCACCAGCAGTGTATGAGTGTTCCTACCTCTCTGCATCCTCACCAACATTTATTGTTTTGGGACTTTTTGATAAAGGCCATTCTCACCAGAGTTAAGTGTATCTCATTGTAGTTTTGATCTGCATTTCCCTGATGATTACTCACCATCAAATTGGTGTTAACTGATCAACACTTAAGTGCACATATAGTAGTAACATTCACTGGGTGTCGGCCAGATGGGAGGGGGGAGGAGGGGATGGGCATATACACACCTAATGGGTGTGGTGCACACTGTCTGGGGGAGGGACACGCTTGTAGCTCTGACTAGGGTGGGGCAAAGGCAATATTTGTAACCGAAATATTTGTGCCCCCGTAATATGCAGAAATAAAAAAATAAAAAATTAAAAAAATAAAAAAGGATAAACCACCTAGGAGATATACCTGAGGGGTTCAAGGGAGCCATTTCAGGACCGTGAGCCAGAATGATCCTGAGTCTCTTTCAATTTGTCATCTGTCTGTACAACCACAGCCACAGACCTCACACAGACAAAAGCTGGGTGGGGCTATGACTTCTCTGACCAACAGTAATGCTAAACCAGTTCCAGGCCTATTCCACAGAGGACTGACAACTCCACCTTTCCACCCTGGCCCCTCGCAAGCCAGCCACCACGCAACAAGTTGAACTGTCCTAAGACCGCCATGCTGTGCGGAAGCCCACGTGGAGAGCCCGCATGTCGGGGGAGAGAGAGAAAAGAGAGGGAGAAAGCTCTTCCAGCCACGCCAGCATCCCAGCATGGGTTCCAGACAAATAAAAAAGAAGTCTTAGATATGCCAGCCCCAGAAGGCGCCACAGGGAGAAGAACGAAGGAACCCGGCTGACACCCAGAATGGAGACCCCAAATATATGGCCCTGGCTGAGCTGGCCCTGTCATGTCCAGCCATTCCCACCATCCCATTTGGGGCCTTAGATACTGTGGAGCAGAAACGTGCCGTCTCTGCTGTGCCCTGCCTGAACTCCCAACGCACACAATCATGGGCTTAACAGAATGCTTGCTGTTTCACACCAAGTTGGGGGCTTTGTTGTGCAGCAAGAGGCAGAGCTAACAGCTTTTACTTCAGGAAACTTAATTTCTTTTTCTTCCTGTGTTTCTCTACTTTCTTGGTTCCTATTTTCCTTTTTCTTCCCCCGTTTATTGCTATTTTTCTCTGTTCATCATCTAAGATAATTAATCATATTTTAAAAATTTGTTTTGTTTGCAAATGAGGTAGGATTTTGGTCCTCTCCCCCCAACCACACGTTCATTATTTTCCAAGAAGGTGAGTCATACTTATAATTTTCTTGCAAGAAACTAAATTAATGAATTATTATTTTAATGTAGGCACCAAAGAATTTTTGTCAATGGCCCAGGCCTTTAAAAGTGATTTGTAAATGTGAAAAACTGGAAAGAAATCGAATGTCCAACAAAGTGCTTAACACAATGCAGCTAATTAAAAAATGCTCTTCTGACTATATTTGGAACTTCTAGAGCCTCATCTTGGACCATTCTGAGCTTGCTAACCTGATCCGGTTACAAAGGCCCTGGTGCTGTTCCTCAGACATACCACGCACGCTCCCTTCTCAGGGCCCTTGCATGTGCTGTTTCCTCTGCCTGGAAAATTTCAAGAAATGCACACGACTTTCCCCCTTTCTTATTTGGGGCTCTGCTCACCAACTCAGCCTTCTCTGACCACTGTACATAGGACATAAGACCCCCTCCCCTTCCTGATATTCCCTATGTCCCTTACCCAGCTTCATTTTTCTCCTAAATGCTTCTTAGCATGTGCTGTATCCTGTATTTACTCATTTATTTATTCATCGTCTTCTCCCTTTGGAGTATCAGCTCCATGAGGGCTGAGGCTTCGTGTGTTTTGTTCAGGCTCTATCCCCAGGACTGTTTGGCATATTATAAATAGGAGTCAAGGAACCCCACTGTGTGGCTGAAATGTTTTATCTGTTGTCAAAGCAACTGACAATACATCGTTAAGAGAAAAGAACATGTTACAAGATGGTATGGAGAGTTTATACATACGCTTTGAAGAAAGTGTAATAATCTCAACTGGATGCATACCTAGACAAGAGGAAGGTTCCCATTTTGCCAGCCAGGTGTAAAATGGGAGGAAACTTTGGTGCTCTAACTTCGGTGACAGAATAGCCACAGGGCTTCCTAAGAGAGTGGACTGGGCTGTGACTGATGAGTAATGCAGGAAATGGAAGAGGAGGCAGAACATAGGCTGAGCTAGAATCAGAGAAAGCACTAACTTTGCTACCCAGTAGCCATTTCCTTCTCTTGCTTACCAGCAAAATCTTGATTTCATTGAGGGTAACCAGGGGCCCAGCCAAAAATGCTCACTTTCCAGAACTCCTTGCAGCTAGGAGGCCATATGAAAAATGCTGACCAATGAGAACTAAAGCGAAGGTTTCTAAAAAAGCTTTTACTTTTCTGATAGAGTCACTGTCCTTTCCTGCTTCCCTTCTCCCTGCCTCAGAAGGATATGAAGCCTGGAGCTGCAGCAGCCATTTTGTGACAATGAGGCACCAGCTATGAGGCAAAGGCTTTCATAGGAAGCATGGCAAAATAGAAAGATGGAAAGAGCCTGGGCCCTGAAGGCATCTTGAAGCTGCTGCACCATCTCCATACCATTTCCTCTAGGCTTCTCATAGCAGGCAAACATGATCCTAATGGATACTTTGGGATTTCTTCTTCTTCTTCTCAGTGTGCTCTGAGACCTTGCACCACTCTTCCTCCTCCTCTTCCCTCCCCTCCTCCTCCTCTTCCTCTTCTTCCTCTTCCAACTTATCATTTTTTATAATAGGATATGTTATTATATGATTAAGAAAATAATACATGTGTACATGTACTTGAGGATGGTTGTGAAGAAAATATTTAGTCTAAAACTGAGGCAGAAATTTTTTTTTCTTCCCTGATCTACTCACATTAAGAAGAAAGAGCCAGACCCTGAATTATTGAATCCTGGGCCAGCCACCCTCCCTTTTGCCACTTCGTTTTGTACACAGAGACAACTCCAAATACGTAGTCAGTAGTTGGGGCTGTGATCTCAAATCTCTTTGTAATGACCTACCTGGTGTGTGACCAAATTCTTCCTGCCTGTGGCACCTAAACTAATATATCCCCCTGACCCTGCTTCCTCCTAGCCACGTTGTTGAAATTTGAGGGGGCCCAATTAATAACACACCTGATTTCTCCCACCTAATTCTGGACCAAGTGAGAAATAAGACAAAAGCATAAGGTAGAGAGGAATACAAAATACATTTTTACTGATAAAGCTGATGTTGGCCAATGTTTCTTCTATCAGCAAGATGCCTCCCAGGATTATACAGACTGACCAACTCAGTCCTACTCAGCATTTGGCAACCGTAACTCCTCCCTCATGAGGGGACCTGCCGCTGTAAAACTTGAAATATGAAAACGTAAAGCACTATGCTATTTTCTCACAATTAGGCAGCTCTCAAAACTAAAATGAAGAGGAAAGGCTCTTGGTCAAAGAAATTGTTCAATGCGTGCCCAATTTCTCGTTCTACCATCAATCAGAACAAGTCACTTTCTGCTGGTTAACCTCCTGCATAGCTCACTCCTTACATCCCACACTCCATTCAGACCAAGCTTGCCTACCCTTACCCTGCGGCATCAGCAGACAGCACCCCCCACATGTCCAGCCCCTGCTCCCTGTAGGAAGCTACCTGAAGTGGTGTGTCGTTAGGGTGCCAGATGCTCCAACTCTCCTTTCTACTCTTCCACAGACGAAGCTGTACCCATTTCTCTATCCACCCTTTCCATCACTGAAGATCTTTCTCTAGAGAAATACTTGTATGAAAAGACACAGGGAATCCCCTCCAGCCAGCTCTGACTTCCAGAATTATGAAGAAGAAAGCAGCCTTTTTCTACAGTTTTGAAAATAGAAAATGTATTTTCAGCTTCAGGGAAAGAGCATGGGCTTTGGCATAAAACATACCAGAGTTCCAACCTGGTTCTGCCATCTCTTTGCTTTGAGACCTTGCCCGCTTGGTTTAGCCTAAGATTTGGTTTCTTCATCTATAAGAATGGAGTATTATTCATGTCATGGCTGCCTTGCAGAACACATTTCATAAGCATTCCTGGGACAATGCCCAACACATAGGAGATAATCAAGAAATACTGGTTTCCATTTTTCATATGTAACCTAATGGAAGGAAAGTTTCTCTCAGAGAGTTTTATGTTGCTATTTTCTAGTCTTCAGGTCAGTCTAGCTTTTGGATCGATCTATACTCTTCTATCTGTAGAATCATTCATCTAAGTACAAAAAGCTACTCCATATTCCTTTTCAGATCCTCTACTGAAGCCCAGCATAATCCAAAGGCAGAAACTTTTTCATTGTCAACAGTCAACATAACATGGCTGCTGTAGAATACAATGAACATCCACGGGGACTGCAATTCCTCGTCCAAGCCCCACCTGCTGGCCCCGATGTCACCTGGTGGAAACTGGTGCAGAGGACCATGCACCGCATCACGCTGTTCTCAGAGAACAAGCAGGGGCCTAAGCCACAGTGCCTCTTTCAAAAGCTGATCTCTAGATCAGCAATACCAATGCTTCTTGATTTACACGGGGGCTGCATCCTGATAAACCAAATCACCAGTCGAAAATACCATAAATTGATAATGGATTTAACAAGCTAAACTATCGAACATCATAACTTAACCTTGCTTATTTTAAACGTGTTCAGAACACTTACATTAGCCTTTAGTTGGGCAAACTCATCTAACACAAAGCCTATTTTATGATAAAGTGTTGCGTATCTCATGCAATTAAATACTGTACTAAAAGTAAAAAACAGAATAGTTGTATGGGTACCATTGTAAAGCAGAAAAATCTCAAGTTAAACCATCTACAACTGTTTGTATTCTATTACACCCATCACAAACTAGTATGATTACTTGTCTGCACCTCCATACCTTATTCTTTGAAGGCCCAGCACCTAGCTTAAGGACAAGTGACCAGAGACAGTGAGATTTATGTAATGTTTAACAATGAATGAATCAATGTTTACCAATAAATGAACCTGAAACCAAATAATTGATTCAAAGGGCTCCTTATATAGAATCATCATGGAAAACACTGTTGTTAGAGTGATTGTTTTCTATAAGTCAATTTTATTTAAAATAATAATGTCCTTCAATATAACATGGAAGAACTCCCTTTATACGATAGCCCTGTGTGTCATAGATTTTTCTTTATTGCCAGACTCCAAAGATACCTAATCACTTCTATCAGCAATGAATGCCCTAATCGCAAGGATGCCTCAAGTGAATTTGTGTTCTTTCCCATTGGTTTGCATCATAATTTCAGAGAGATTTTAATTTTATTCTAATAAAGTAGCTTTATTTTTAATATGTTTGCCCTTCTTCCAAGAAGTTAGCATTAAGAATCTTTTTATCATGTAAATTCTACCCCCCTTAATTTATATGTTGTCAAGTTTGGGTTTTAATATACCATATTTGGCTCTCTTAAAGCAGGGCACGCCTGAATTAGCTTTTGAGATAAAAGGAATACAAAGAAAATTGATTGTGAGCAAAACATCTGATATAGTTTTACTTGCAAAGTTCAAATTTTCGGAATGGGATCAAGATGGCATGATTTGAAATGTGGCTGAAACGCCTACATATCTGAAAGCCGCAGTAGTGAGGGTCTTACACCATATTTCCTGGTGTGTTCCTCCTTAGGTGTTTCCACACACACACACACCGGGGAGAGCAAATGGAGAATTTCTCTCTCTTTCCTAGAATCATTACCATCTTATACTTTCTTCTGTTACAAGATAATGGCCACTCTTTCCAGAATTCCCTTCTGCTTGCTGCTAGGAGAGGAACTGTCCTCAAAGATCTACTCTCTGGCCCTGCCAAGGCCTCTCACTCTACCTTCCAGTCATTTTTTGTCCTTTCACCCACATTACTCAGCACTGTGGCCAGGGGGATGCTGTCCCTGCCACCACTGAGCTCATAGTCCAAGGGATACTTTGATTAAATTAATCAGTCATATTTAGGTAATAGAGCCACTTACAGTGTCCGGGTCAGAGACTTGCCTCGAATAAAAGTGATAGTCATAAGCAGTTGATTCATCCTCTTTTTTGCCTGTATCTGTCTTCCTGGAATGTTCTTTCATGGTGCTGGATATATCCCTTGGAGCCACACAGAATAAAGGTTATCACTCTTCTGCAAGATGTTTCAGGTTGTAGAAAACAGCCACATTCTCCCTCTGAGTGATCTCTCCTTTACAGCTGAGTAGAGGCTGGGTGCGGTGGCTCAAGCCTGTAATCCTAGCACTCTGGGAGGCTGAGGCGCGTGGATCGTTTGAGCTCAGGAGTTCAAGATCAGCCTGAACAAGAGCAAGACCCCATCTCTACTAAAAAAAAATATAGAAAGAAATTAGCTGGACAAGTAAAAAATATATAGAGAAAAATTAGCCGGGCGTGGTGGTGCATGCCTGTAGTCCCAGCTGCTAGGGAGACTGAGGCAGGAGGATCCCTTGAGCCCAGGAGTTTGAGGTTGCTGTGAGCTACTGACGCCACGGCACTCTAACCCCGGCAACAGAGTGAGACTCTGCCTCAAAAAAAAAAAAAAAAAAAAAAAAAAAAGGCTAAGTAGACTCTGCTACGGCAACACTTTAGCACAATTGTGAATTCCCTCAAACCTCTGTACTAGCTAGGTTCTGCAACAAGTGGCCAAAAGCCTAGCCAATAGTGGTTTAAACAGGATGGGAGTATATTTCAGGTAAGTGATTTATATCTAGTTTGTTGCTCTCCCGGGCATGGCTTCCAACTCAAGATCCGAGTGGTAGCCCCCAAGTTCTAAGAGGCAGGACGGAGGATAGGGAGAGGAAAAAGGGCAAAAGGGTGCACGGATGCTGTCCCGGCATGTCCAGAAGCAGCCACTCTGCTTACATGTCATTGATCCAAACTTAGTTGCATGCCTACACCTATATGGAAGAGAGAGTGGGAAATGCAACGTATTCTGGGGAGCCATAGGCCCTGCTGGAACTTGGAGGGTCTGTCCCTTCAGAAGAAGGGGTCATGGGTATCGAAGGCCATCAGCTATACTTACCACACTATTTCCCTGTGCTCTTTTGTCCCCCGTGAGGTGCAGTGGCCAAAGCCGAGCAAAATTATCACCGCCTTTTCTGTTTTATTAAAGCTCTCGCACTGTCAAAATAGGCATTTTACTCCATCACACACAGATGCAGGAAAATACTTTTACTTTTCTACATCAAATGAAATCTGTGAGCCTTCTGTCACCATGCTGATGAAAAATTCAGTATCCTTGATTTACTATCGCCTCCTTAGGGTCACATGGAAGTAGGATCGAGGTTGATATGGGTCCTGAAAATTGAGGAACGTGCCTCTTACCTTCAGGCCATCATAATCCCCCGTGAGAGGTTCATGGTGCAAGTCCATTATGGTCCATGCGGAGACAGGAAACTCTGCTCTCTTCATTCCAGGCTTGGGCTTTAGGGTCTTTGCCAAAGCTGGAATGAAAGCCTTGATGCTCGGTTCCCTGCTTTCCTCAGTGCACCATGAAGCCATGCCATTTCTTTCTAAGACTCTGCTATCTCCCCAGGGGGCTCCCTTCCTTCTCGAGCTTGTCTAATCTCCCCCTTCCCAGGGCCGGACTTTTCTGCCTTTACCCTCCAAGGAATCTTTTGATTTCCCCAAATCTGAGTTGGCCCAACATTATTTCCCCTCAGAGGGTTTAAAGAAAATAACGCTTGCCTTTTTTAGAGAGATTGTGGTAGAAGAAAATTCTGACACCGGTTTTTGTTGTTGTTGTTGTTCTGTGTTTGCTGTATCATTTTGCTTACTCTTACCAAGGTATAATTCATTAATTAATGCAGTCTCAGATCACTTGGGCCATTTTTACAATCACATTGTATTGCTGACCTGTATCAGGAATTGAGTACCTCTGCTAATAACAGATACTTAACTAGAGGAATAACTAATTAAGGGTTTATTCTCTCATATAAAGGAAGTCTTGTGGTAGTACACTCTAGAGCTGGTACAGAGGCTTCATGATGTCATCAGGCACTCAGTGCTTCCTTGTCTTTCTACTCTGACACCCTTACTCATGTCCATCATCAATGGCACAATGTGGCTGCTAGAGCTCCAGTCATTACATCTATGTTCCAAGCAGGAAAAAGGGGAAGGGCAAGAACAAAAGAGAGAAACCTCCTAGATGAGTAAATACCCTTTAAATAGCTATCTTAAAATTCATTTGCAAAGAATTCCATTCACATCTCATTGGTCAAGCCTTTCTTCATGGGAGGTTAGAAAATATAGTCCTAGCTAGGATGGTGCTGCTTCAAATAAAATCCAAATTTTATTATTAAGGAAGAAGAAAAAATGAAGATGGATGGGTAACACAGTCTCTGCCTACTGCATATTATTGTCCTCTGTTTCATAATTATAGAGTTAGATATTCGAACCCAAGCAAAGGACTCTCAACTTTATCTTATTAGAACTGAATTCTCATTTCAGCCTAGGAAAATCTTTTTAAATCTGGCATACATATTATTTTTCAGAGCTAAATCATCTATACATGTAATATAAGTGAACCAGCTGCTGAAAAGCTCTGACTTCATACCGGTTGGTGAAGTGATAAAGAGATGGGTAATAATCTTATTTCCAAATATCTTCCTCTGATGCCCTCACTTCAAAAATTCCCATCTCTTATTCCATAACTTTGAGATCTGTTTGAACAATTTTTGCTTTTTCTTTTTGCAGAGACATCCATTGCTAGAGAGATATAGTTCTTATTTTTAAAAACTGACAAAAAAAATTTCTAATTCCTCTTCCCCTTCTTTCATTTTATTAAGCATAAATGGCTATGTTGTTAAAGTGTTGCACGCATCCATTTCAATACTCCTATGTCCGTTTTCTCCTTTTTCAGAAAAATCTTTTGACTAAAGTAAGAAATCATTCCACAATGTATACATGTACCAAAACATCACACTCTACTCCATAAATATAGTTATTATTTGTTAATTTAATTTTTTTAAAAAAAATACGTGTATGTGTATAAAAATAAAATTTTGATAGAATTTTGACGAAAAAAATGGATCTAAACATTTTAATGTATGAAGCATAATACCAATTCTTTACATTGACAAATGGACATAAAATATAAAATTGTGTCTAGTTTTCTTCCACAAATATTTTAATAATATTTAATTAAATTTTTGAAAATGAAAAAAAAGAAAACCCCTTTGTTTAATACGTTCTTTTTCTTGCCAAATCCTTGCTATCAGCCTGATTGCCTCTGGATTCACTGCACATGTTGGAATGACTTTTTACAAAACGAGTAAAACCAAAACAAAGGAAGCTTTTAAAAAAGCATAAGAATTATTTCTGCAGCATCAGCTTTGTCTTGTCAATTATCAAGTCCCCACCCCTTTTTGAGAGCTTTGGAGTAATCTTTCTAAGCAAATATATCTTATTTTCAATTAGAGATTTTAGTTGGGCATATAATCCTTTGGGTGGAAAGATTTGTTCAGTAAATTTGTTTTTTGTTTTTTTAACTGAGAATTGAGTAATTGTGCCATTGACCATGTTTCTAATTTCAAGGTTTTTTTTAAATACAGAAATAATGACATTGCAATAACAACAAAGGATTATTCTGGACTTTAAAACTAGTGGGAGAAATAGATTGCCAGCACTGATTCCAGCCCCCTCTCTCTTGTGTCCTTGTTCACAAAATATTCTTTCAGCTCCTTTTCTCTCACCATAGAAATTGATGGCCCTTTGCAACATTTTAAAATCTGCGCACTCTCTGTTGAGGGTAAAGGGGCCCAGCCTTCTCCCTGAGGGGAAGGGAAATTCTTTGCATTCCTTCCTGATGAATCAGACACACACACACACACACACACACACACACACACACACACACACACTTCTTGGTTTATCAGTGGTTCTTTGGAGGCATGTCCTGTTGCAAGCTGAGATTTCTAGTCATGAGAACTGCCACTTATTCACTGTGTGCATCTGGGTACACAGGAAACTTTTGTGAGCCTCAGTCTCCTCACCCATTAAATGGGGATAATAAAACCTATTGAGCAGGGTCTTTAGGGTTGATGGGATTACATGAGAAACATCAAATGCAGGAGATTCTCATCAAGGATGAAATAAGTAAGATGAGCTCATCATCTTTCTTCACTTTCTGTATTCCATTGTTAATGCACAAGGTCAAATACCATGGTTTGCAGCATGATGTTTTGTAACTGCTATAACATAAGAAACATTGAGCTAACCTGCTGTACCTGCGTGCAATGGTGCATGCGAGCAGTGGCCAGTGCAGGAAAAAACATTTATTGAATGCGTTTCACATGCCGAATACCGTCCAGATGTGAGCAATTTCATTTCTCACAGCCTCTCTGAAGGAGCAGTATGGCCCTAATTTTGGGGAACATGAGTTAAGTCACAAAGCTAATAAGGTCAGAGTTGAGAGTTCACTCTCTCTTTGTGTGCCCTTTGGTAGTGGAATTCTAAGACGGCTCTCAAGATTCCTACTCCCCCAGGGTCTGCCTCCTGTGTAATCCCCTTCCCTTGAGTGCGGGCGGGACTCATGAATATGGTGGGATAGTCACTCCTGTGATTACCTTACAGCAGAGTCAAGGAGAGTCTCCTGCGGGCCTTGAAGAAATTAACTGCCTTGACAGGGCCAGGTGGCTAGGGCCTGAGCGCCATCTCTGAGAGCTGACAGTGACCCCTGCCAATGGCCAACAAGAAACTGGGATCTCAGTCCTACAACCACAAGTCACTGAATCCTGCAAACAATCTGAATGAGCGTGAGAGTGGACCCCGAGCTCCCGATGAGAACCACAGCATGGCCAATATCTTGATTTCAGCCTCGTGAGATGCTGAGCAGAGAACCCAGAATTGCCATGTCAGGACTTCTGACCTGCAGAAATTATGAAATAATAAATGAATGTGGCCGTAAGCTGCTACGTTTGTGGGGATTTATTACACTGCCATAGAAAACTAATACATGCCCTTTCTGCCAGTCTCTGCCAGATTTGTCAGGTTTCAGTCTGAAACGTAGGTTCTTGGCGTGTTCATGGCCAAAGAATGAGCAGACGCGTGAAAGTAAGGTAAGTATGAAAATGCAGTTTATGGATGAAAAAAAGTTAGGATTATAGTGCAAGAGCAAGATATAGGTTTACAGAGTGTGATACATAATGCCACAGACGACGACCGGACCCATTGTCACAGCAAAGGGAGAGCAAACAGAAGGGTAGAAAAAAGGGACTTGGTTATACTCTGTGTCTTGTTTTTTGGTGCCGGGATTGGGACCTCCCTCATGGCTCAGACGTCACCATGGAACCCTTTGATTAGACAGTGGGAGTTGCATGACCTGAGTCTTACTGTGCATGCAGATCTCCCATGAGCCTCTCTGAAAGCCTATGGTGCCGGGTGGTGAATAGCAGCAGCAGCCACTTTCCTCCCCAGGAGCCCTGGAATCCCTTGCCATGCACCTAACAGATTCACAGTAGGTGAGAGCAAATTCAATTCTGCTCCATCAGGTCTTGGCCCAGAGAGCTGGGGAAATTCATTTTTAAAGAGGAGCAATAATACTTGTCTCCTGGCAGAGTGCTGGGAAGCCGACCTGAGCTAGTGGATGTGAATCTGGAATACAAACTGCCATACAAGGTGATGCTCAAAATGTTAAACAACTAGTTCCGTGCAGGGGGCAACCCGTCAGAAAGAATATGGTCACACTGGTTACCTGGGAATATTTCTTGGAGGGCAGATGGAAACGATATTTCCAGGTTCAAATACTGATGTGTTAAAGGCTAGGGCGGGGCAGGCAGGGGAGACCAAGCTCATAAGGCATTTACCTTCACTCAACAGCTCTTTCTCCGTATGTCTCATAGTTTTGCCTTCCCATCTATTTTCTTTAAAATCTCTCATATTCTCAGCAACCATCTCGTCAACATATTCCTTCTAAAATTTGTGGAAAAGACTCCCCTTTTAGAGAACATGCATTCCTCATGCTCTCCCCACTTCTGAGAAACAATGACACCATCAGCTCTTCCCTGAGTCCACTGGAAAAAAAGAGAATGGAAAGACTTTATTGCTCAAATGTATACTATTGCATGAGAAATGAGAGCTTGTTTCTTTCGCTGTGTCATTCACATTGATTCAGTTTGACTGTGTAGATGCAAATTTTGACCTCCAAGTTCTACCTTTTTCCTGCAGATATTTTTTTTCCCTTGCAGGTATTTTTGTATCATTTCCTAGAATCCAGCTTCCCAAAGTGTCTAAGTTGCTTTAGTGGCCTAATTGTGCAGTGGCATATTTAAAAGTCATTATTTTCATCATCTATTAAATGTAGCCCAGAACAATTTGAAAAATTGGGTGAGGCCTGTTTGCAAAAGCATTTATGATGTGGGCTGCCAAGGAATGTGCAGCTGCAGGAGCTTCTCTCTCTAATCTCAGACTTTGACTTGAAAATGGATTAAGGGTGGATACCTGTGAAGAGGAACCAATCTGATCTCCCAAGAATTGCAAGTCCTGGAGAGTGAGACACACTTTGTTTGAACATGCTGAATCTATTGATCCCAGAAAGTATTAGTACTTACAAAACCGCCCTTTTACATTGAAACGAACTGCCTTACCTTGGACCACACCTGCTGTCTTGCTGGTTCTTAGTATCTTTGAAGAGATCCTGAGCAGTGGTGAATTGCTGAATGTTGAACAACAGATGTGGGGGTGGGAGGAACCTGATGGGTTGCATTTGCCAATTTCCTTAGTGTCAATTCTTTCCCTGCAGCCAATTTTAAGCTACCGAAGTTAGGTCACTGAACGCAGAGTTGGGAAGAAATTGCGGTGGCACACCATCACATAGTATTTTTTATCATAAGGATACAATAGATATGAATAATCTCAAGAGCAGAGATAACAGTGAAATGAAGTGAAATAATTAGAAGTAATGTCTTTGAATATTTGTTACCTTTCTTTGTAATATGATTTATTTAATTGTCATTTTATATCATTTAAACTTGAATAATGTCCATGGTTAACAACCGGCTCCAGCACACTGAGCCCGAGTCAAGAGGATTGACTATGTGGCTGGATAATAAAACGGGTCATTCTGCTGTAGTTTTGGTAGAGGCACCAAAGTCTAAGAATAAGGCAACAGGCTCCAAGTTATTAGGATATGGACTGCTAGACCACCTGCGTGGGACCTGCAAAGGGGGTGACCACATTGGTCAGTATCATCTTCTTCCAGTTGAGCTGCATGAAGAGGGGAGATAATTTCTATGGAAAAAACTGTTGGATTGTACTTCAAAACAAGTAAAAGGGACTTCCAGGGAACCTCTCAGAGAACTTACATGTACTCCCTGGAGTTTGGGAACATAAGGACTGGGTCTGACACCCAGTAGGTGTAAAGCCTGTGGCTGTATTTAGTCACAGAGTAAGGCAGGCTGCAGTGGGAGCAAACTTCACTTCCAATGATAGTTAGGAAAGGTGTTCCCCAGAGCTGAGGTTGGACGATTGTAAAAGGGAGTCAGCATGGGGGTGTCTCAGAGGGGATCCTACCCAAGACACTAAGCGACACCTGGAGGGACAACGTGACCCTAATAAGGAAGTAGGCACCCAAAAGCCCTCCCAAGGGGCAATGCTAATCAGACAACTGCCTATGTCCAGGCAGTGGCAGTCAGAGATCCCTGGCCAAGGATCATTAAGGAGCCAGCAATAGTCTCGCCTGAGAGAAAGAATCAGCTTTGAGCATCTGCCTTCCCAGAGGCCACCAATGCCACTTGGCAGCCCTTTCTTTCATGTTTCCATCCCTTGACCCACTCTCCAAGGGTCAGAAACAGCAGCTAGAGGGAAGAGGAAGGAAAAAGGAGAGCAGGAAAGAGGGATAAAAACAGCAATGCCCATGCCCCCCTGAAGGTTATATGGGGAGCTTTAAATTGCACATGAACTTGCAGTTTTGATTATTACAGTAGACCATCGTCACGTGATCATTAGACTGGATCATTTTGAATGCCATGTTGAAGAGACCATTTGTTTGTTATCCAAGAGCAATGGAAAAAGATAGACAAACTGCCCAATATTTCATCTGGGGGAGGGGAGGGAAGGAATCCAGAAATCAAATTTGAAGAGCAGTGAAAGAACAAAGGTGTAAGTTTGGTTTCTTCTTATAACCTATCGATGCAAAATCAGTCAATCACCCAATTACAGCTGTATTTTTGGAAGATTTTCTGAATGCATTAAGTCCTTCAAAACCCTAACCAATTGCTACCTAAAAGAATGATGAAGATACCATTGGTATGGGGCCTTTTTGAGGAAAAACTATGGTAGGGACTGAGAGTAACTTTTGGAATTAAATATTGATGTACTCCACAAAGCATCTTGTGATTGGGGGCTAGACTTGTCCTCCTCAATTCTAATTGGTAAATCTTAGTCCCCAAAACACAATAGGATAAGATAAGCTAACTTATAAAAATTTCTCATGGCTATCTAAACACTAACATAGTTAAGGAGTTAAAAAGTGGAAATAAAAATACGTAATTATTTTCAATTACAGAACACCAAACAACTAGTTTCTTCTAAATTATTGAAGTTACCTTTTGTTTGTACTGTACAAAGTACACAGCCATAGAATTCTTGTTAAGAAGAATTCCAATTTTTACCTTCTCAATTTCATGAATGTAAATGTAATTGTAGAGTGGAAGAGCTATTTTGGGGGAATGGGCTGGGAGCAAGTGGAAAAACTCCCAGGTTCCACAAAACAGCTTTATGTCTGTTCCAACTCACTACTGGAAATTATATTTGCAACAATGACTAAACCCAGAAAAGCCAGTGGGGTTATTGGGCAAGGAGGCCAGACACTCTCTTCCCAAGAGATGTAAGTTCCCAGGCTGCAGCCCTTACTCAGACCATATTGTTTAAAGGAGGAATCAGGTTGTTTTTAACAATTATGCAGCAACAGAAGCAAAAAGAGGAAAGAGGAAAAGTGACACAATAGCTCTGTAAAATCCCTTTCAATTTGCAAATGTTGTGCTCTGTGATGGACCTGCAAACTGAAATGCCACAGGGACTGGGAGAATTGAAGAAAAGGGAAAAAACAAAAAAAGAAAGTGGGCAGTTATGAGAAAAGACTACAACACAGATGCTGCAATACATAGCTTCTGGCACCTGCATCCGTGTCAGGGAGCTGTAGGGCGTGGGGAGGAGTGTGGCAAGCTGGGGATACGCCACAGTAGACACCTGCTGCCCACACTGCGTGAGAAAGTGAATCCAGCAGCTAAATCCATCCAAGTTTTGTAATGGCCTGAGTTTTTAAATGTCATCAACTAGTTTAAAAAGGTTGAAAACACTGTGTTGACCAAATGAAACATGGCTGCTCTATGATCCACGGTCTGTAACCAAAGTATTTTTTTATTCAATATTAATAATAATAAAAATTCAGTATTGTTGAGATTCCTTTACAGTGCTTATTAGTGCTTGCACCTAAGTTCTTTATGTGCATTAACTCTTTTAATTCAAACTAATATATAGCACTATATTAACACCAAAAGAGTCCAGTGTTAATTTTATGGCTTTCTGTTTTTGTGTTTCAGAAGCAAAAATGGTTGACATGTAGATAATTCCAAATAACTGTCTTGGATTCCTCTCAATATTCTTAACCATTTAAGGATACACTTGGAATGGAGCCCCAGTCAAAGAGGGCCCTGTCCACCCCAAGGTGAATGTGAGGAAGCCACGAACATTTGTGGAAACACTTGGGACATCAGACCTATCTGTTGGCTGCCAGAGCCCTGAGCCTTTCATTGCTACGGCTGAGCCCTGGGTTAGCTGTGGGAAGCACGTGGCCATATGAGAAGGATGCAAGCTGTAATTTCTGAGAATCCCTTTAATTCACTCCTGCCATCTTGTCTGAAGTGGACTCTCTAAGGAACCAAATCTTCCCTTTTAGAAAGGGCCTAGGAAGGATACTCCACCACTGAAGTGACAAAAATCTTCCTCCTGTGGGGACTGAAATGTCCCATTAGGAGGTTGCTTTTTTCAATTTGGCCTGTTTTTAAGCTTTCTTTTTAAACAACATCAACAACGAAAAGTAAATCCTCTTTGAAAAGGATAACATATCAAATGCCAAATGCCATAATATGGCCTCATTTTTAAGGAGTTCCTGAGACAGTGTTGGGAACGTTGACATAAAGTTACCGAAGGCAAGTCAGGTTGCGAAAAGGAAAGAGGTGATGAGCAGAAAAGGAAGGTCGAAGGTCAAGAGTGTCTATTTTACTATTTTTTCTAAGGTCAGCCCTTAGATTTCATATTTTAGTAACTGACGTCATTATGTATCAAAAAAATTAATAGGACCACTGTACCATCTACATACACAAACACATACACACACATTTAATGGAAATAGTTTTTCTAAAAATGAAAAGCTTTGTTTTCTAGTAAAAATATTAAAACTTATAATTGAATGTGGGTTTTTTGAGTACCTATAGAGACAATATATATAGGCAAAATCCCATTTAAAAAGGTTTTGTGGATTTTCCAGATTGTTCAGTCATAATGGAATTAGGTTATAACAGCTATGATGAAATCATTTTTTCGGTTTGGAGGCCTTGGAGATGAAATATCCTTGATGTCCAGTTCCTGAAGTGAAACATGTAGGAAGTGTATTGATCTCAGTAGGAAATACACAGAGAGTTCAAACTTTCTTTCTCTCTCCAATTTCTGTCCTTCCCCTGGGACGCAATATCGTTTGTGATTTACTATTTTGGCTGGCGGAAGTGGCACTTTTGGGCACTTCCACTTGGCCTTTTCCTGGCCTCTTTGATAGCTCTGACCCTGCAGGCCCAGAGAGCAATGCAGGTGTCAGCCAGCTATCCTATACATCTAGTTTAGTTATACATTTGGGGCCCAGAGAGAGGACCGCTCGGGGTGGGGAGTCTGCTGCAAGCCAGAACTGGGCCAGGACTCCATTTATTCCCTGGTCCCCATGTGACCACGTGCTAACAGGGAGCCAAGGCAATGCTTTGGGTTTCTCAGCATAGATGTCCTCTTACCCTAGTAAATGGCCATAAACTTCTTTAGGGAAGGACAGGGGAGTCATTATTGTGTTCATTTGCTGTGGTAGTGCAGGGTCCTTCTTCCTGGAGACTTTGCTTCTTCTTTAGTCATTGGGTACCAGGTTTAAAAACTGCCCCAGGCTCAGAAACATTTTACTGGGGTGAATGCCCTCAACCTCCACATCACCCATTCTTCATTTCTGTTGATTTTATGGATTGAGCAGTACCTGTGTTGGCTGCCCATCTATTTTGCCCTTAGGGACACTGTATTTATTAACAATGTCCATAACATTCTGCACAGAAGACCCTTCTTGCCTTTATAACTTTGCCTCTCATTGTGATAATTGTGTCTACCTGGGGGTCTCATCACCCTCATTGCTATCAGGGATGGCATCTCCTCCCATCAGCTATAGCTACAGGGAACAGCCACCACTGAACTTGTTAAAGATGCTGGTGCCCCTCTTATTAGCAGAACCCTCGTTGCTTGGCAAATGATGCTTTGCTTTCTCCCAGGGCTCCTGTAGATCAAGGGCCTCTGGTGGTTTTCCGGCCTTGCATAGTGTATCCACTCCAGTATGCCTATTTCCCTGAGCTCTTAAACCCCTTCTCACACCGTCTATCATGGTAATTTGATGTGCTCCAATGCTTTTCCTAGGACTCATCTTAGTAGTGTGTTTGTATTATCTCCCAGGGTCTTTGCCAGTGTGTTAAATCCCATATCCTAAATATACTCTCCCTTATCCAACCTTCCGTTTCACCACCCTTGAGTAAGCACTCACAGAATCCAGGCCCTCATCTGGCTCCTGCCAGTTCACCAGCTTTGGGGTCTAGTCCCTTTCCTCTCTCACCAGGCTCATTATGTCCTTGGCTGGGTTACTCTGTGGCCAGATGCTGACTATGGGCCCAGTAGCAAGCAAGGCAACTTGCTGGTCCTTAATTCGGAAGGGTCTTCCCCGTGTTCAGGCTCAGTGGGTTCCGAGAAATCTGGGAATTCATGATTCTCTTGCACACTACTCCAGAAGTCCTCCATGTGTAAGGGTCACTCACCACACGCCCCACCCGCCCCCCAGTCAGGGCCCCGACCTTGGCAGAGCAGATCTGCCTTGCTCAGGAGCTTAACCTTCTTTTGAGCTCTGCTACTGTTAGGACGAAGTCCCGCATCTGATCCTCAGCTTCAGCTCTCTCTGCCCTCACTCCAGGACGTGAGAGATTCTTTCTGCTACCAAGGACACGCTTTCTGGCTTTCACAATTAGCTTTTAGTAAATTTTAGCTTTTCGTCTATTAGTCGCTCTCAGTTTTTCATCATAATTTTTTTTTCCCCAGAGTGTCAATGAAGCTTAGGAATAGCCAACCAATTCCCCCAGCTTTTAGTTAGTTTTTCCCACTCATTTCTCAACACCCACTATACCATAGCAGTCAGTACTTTTCCCTCCACTGGTCTCCAATGGCAGAGGTATTAGCAATAGTACTGTTGCCTTGTACCAGAGGTTACCTGGGCACCACCTACCCCAGCAATGGGATTTGAATTGTCAGCCAAGAGCTCCAAATTCTATCCCAGCATCTGCCTTCTCAACCATTTCTGGTACCAATTGTCACTGGCTAAGTTCCCCAGGAGGTAGACTTTGAGATGGAGATTAAAATTCAAGAGGTTTACTGTGAAGGATCTCTATCTGCAGAAGAGAAGAGACAAGGCAGGATTAGCAAAAGGAGAAGTCAAGCTGTGTTGCAGTCTCCATCAACGCCACAACTGACTCTCCAAGGATCTCTGAAGCCGGGATGACCTCTGAAGCCGTGTTGTCCCTACTTGGGATGAGAGGCGGCCTTTCTACTCCAACACTGATCAGCCATTGGATGCAAGCGTCCTGGGAAAGGGGCATGACCTTGGGTGAGGCAGCTGTCTTCAGCCAACGCAATCCCCATAGGGGGCTGACAGCTGAGGGCTCTCTGCTGGCACCACTCCCAGCAGCTGGGAAAGTATGTCCTTCATCCCTGAAAGGGGTTCTGGGTGGTGCATCACAGTGTCCACCACACCCCATATTCAAGGCTCTCTTAGCCAGATGTTCCTGGCTCAATGAATCATTCTCTGCAAAGGTGAACATTAATATCAAACATTTGTAGACAATAGCTAAATAACACGTGGTTCTGGATACTACTTCCCAAGTAATCAATATTGGCTTTACAGCCTCATCTTCCAGAACCTTCTGTCATTCATGGTGTTCTCTATTCATACCAGCATTCTCTAAATCTACAAATCTGGAACAGGACTTGGTGCCTTTGGGAACACTGGTCCTAAGGCTGAAATTGCCTTTCTCCTCTCCATCTGGATAATTCCTGGTTACCCTTTAAGGCCTGGCTCAAATGTCACCTCCACTGTGACACTTTCACCTAGTTCCCAGATCAGAGATATCTGCAACCTTCCTCTTGTTCCTACAAGCATCTGGTGGTACAGCACTTAGCAGGGCCTGCTCATAATACCAAGAGCTAAGCTTGGCAGTCAGACTCCCCCTTGATTTGAATCTTGTCTCTGACATTTGATAGTTGTGTGAGCTTGAGTAAGTTATTTAGCTTCTCCAAGCCTCAGTTTTCTCATCTGTGAAAGAGGGATCTACCTCATAGGGTTATTGTGGGGATTAAGTGAGTAAATATGCACAAATCACTTAAAACTGAGCAAGCCATGTAATTTATGCTGTACATCTTTGCCATTGCCTCATTGTAACTTCTCTACTTGTGCCTCATTTGTTGGCTCATCAGGAGCGAGGACAGTTTCTTATTTGGCCTTAAATAGCCAACTATTAACACAGTGACTGATACACAGAAGATAGCAATAAATACTCATTGACTAAAGTTGACTGTTGATCTAAGACCCAGAAATCTGCATCTAACACCAAGATCATGACGACTTGCCATCACTAAAAGCTGATAATATTATACATTGTAACCTTGAAGAAATATATATTTCTCTTTGTGATTGTGGTGTTAGACCCGTGTTTGCCAAAGTGTCAAAACATTAAGGAAGGACAAATGTTTTTGTTACCTGGATACACTGTATGATGCTGAAGTCAGGGCTTTTAGTGTGCCCGTCACCAGAATAGTGTTCATTGCACCCGATAGGGAAGTCTTTATTCCCTCACCCTCTCCCACTCTCCCCGCTTCTTGGTTTCCAATATCCTTTACATCTCTTTGCGCCCATGTGTAGTCATTGTTTAGCTCCCACTTATTACTGAGAACATGTGGTGTTTGTTTTTCCATTCCTGAGATACTTCACTTAGTGAATATCTTAGGATAATTGTCTCCACTTTCATCCAAGTTGTCGCAAAAGACATTATTTAATTCTTTTTTATGGCAGAGTAGTACTCCATGGTGTATATACACCACATTTTCTTTATCCACTCATGAATTGAGGGGCATTTAGGTTGATTCCATATCTTTGCAATTGCGAATTTTGCTGTGATAAACATTCGAGTGCAGGTGTATTTTTGATAAAATGACTTATTTTCCTTTGGGTAGACACGTAGTAGTGAGATTGCTGTTTCGAATGCAGATCTACTTTTATTTCTTTGAGGAATCTACATACTGTTTTCCTTGGAGGTTGTGCTAATCTGCAGTCGTACCAGCAGTGAATAAGCATTCCTTTTTCTTTGCATCCTTGCCAGCATCTGTTGTTTTTTGACTTTTTAATAATGGCCATTCTGCTAGGGGCAAGGTAGTATCTCATTGTGGTTTTGATTTGCATTTCCCTGATGATTAGTGATGTTTAACATTTTTTCATATGTTTATTGGCCATTTGTCTATGTTCTTTGAAAAAAATTCTGTTCATGTCTTTTGCCCACTTTTTGATGGGGTTGTTTGTTTTGTTTTGTTTTGTTTTTGTTGCCAATTTGGTTGAGTTCTTCATAGATTGTAGATATTAGTCCTTTGTCAAATGTGTAGTTTGGGAATATTTTCTCCCATTCTGTAGGTTGTCTGTTTACTCTGCTGATTATTTTGTTTACTTTGCAGAAGCTTCTTAATTTAATTAAGTCCCATTTATTTGTTTTTATTGTTGCTGTATTTGCTTTTGGGGTCTTCATCATAAATTCTTTGCCTAGGTGGATGTCTACAAGAGTTTTTCCTTTGTTTTTTTCTAGAATTTTTATAGTTTCATGCCCTGCATTTAAATTTTTTACCCATCTTGAATTAAGTTTTGTATATGGTGGGAGACAGGTGTCATAAAAAGCATGGCAGCCTCTTCCTTGTTCTCTCTCTTGATCACTCACTCTGGGAGAAGCCAGATGCTATGTCTCAAAGAGAAGCCCATGTGGCAAAGAACTAATGCCTCCCTCCAAAAGCCAGGTAAGTGAGCCATCTTGGAAGTGGATAATCCAGCCTTCAGATGACTGCAGCCCTGGACAACATATTGACTGCAACCTTATGAGAGACCTCTGGACAGAACCATCCAGTTAAGCTGCTAAAGTCTGAGGAAATTTGTTATGTAGCAATAGATAATCAATTCATAATGAAACATGTTTATACAATCCAACGTTTCATTCAGGACACTCATCCCACATAATACCTATTAATGCTGTAGCCCATACTCTTGTTAGAAGGTTAAAAATCACCATACAATAATCACATTTTATCAACTTTCTCTGAAGCTCTGTTGTAAATCCTTTAGAAATAACCATTTTTAAAAAATTGTTCTATAATTGATACATTAAAAATAAAAACAGCCATACTATAATCTTTATGATTTCTAAAGATCAGATTTAGTATCTTTGTTCTACTAAAATGCCACCTTCTCCTTTAAGAGTAATTCCACTTTTGTTAGCCAGAAATTTATGTGTGGTTTTTAAAATACGAAGCAGGTTTTATTATTATTTAAGCGCTCTTTAATGTGCCTTATTTAAATTAATTTCTATCTAATTCAAATCAAACATTAAATATTTTATCTAAAATAAAAGAATCTGAGAATTTTCTAGAAGTGCTCCTTTCCTCTGAAAAGAAAAATCCTTCCAAATTGATGTTGTTACTACACCAGCTCTTTAGAAGCTCACTTAAAAATAAATTAATATAGCTAAATAAATAATAAAATCGATGGTGCATGCTTCGTTGTAGCATATTCAGATCTATGCCTCATAAATATTTGAAGCACACTGCCATTAATGTTAATCAGTATTGTCCTGGTGTGGTTTCTATCAGAATGTTGGATGATCCATAACAAGCTTGCTTTCAAGTTCAATGTAGTTAGAATTGCATTTGCTTAATTATAGCTTTTTAGACATTTCAATTTCCTCTGCTTAGTTTGCATGCAGAGAAGCCCTTTGAAGCTCAGATACTTAGCCACCTCCTTACTCTAAGAAAGTTTTGAGACAGCACAAATTTTTCATCTGTAAGGGAAAGCAGACTTTTTTTTTTAACCACTGCATGTGTTAAGGGAAGAGCTGGATAAAGAAGCTGAATGGGAGGAACTGGGCATCTCTCTCTGTGTCTGAGCCCCTATTCCTTAATACGCCTTCATCATTTTCTTTGAAGTGAATATCAGACCACCAGACACACCAATTTTCAAATGTAAGAACCAAACACATTCCAAAGCCAAATGTAAAGAAATTTTAGTTTCACGGCTGTTTTGCATTAACCTAATCTGTGATCTTCCCGAATAGTTTGAATAATTGAGAAGACCTAAGTGACAGTTAAAGCCTAGGATTTCTTTTTACTTGGTTAACTTTATTAAGTTATTCTTCTTCAGTTTCACAGCCAAAATAATGAAAATCAGTATTCATAAACTATGTATTTCTATTATTTGCAGCTCTGGGCTTTAGAATTGTATGGATTCTAAAATAACACTCCTAGATAGAGATAAACACTCTGTTAGACCCTTTAGATATATCATCTCTCTCTATCCTTAAAACAGTCCTTTGAGATGAGAAGTATTTCTAGCTCTGTTTCGTAGAAAGGAAACTGAGGTCAGAGAAGTAATTTGCAACAGAAATTATAATCATTGATTATAACTGAAAATAGATTTGTCTTGATACCAAAATCACAAATAACTATAGGAATCATTATTTTAACCGTATTACCATAATTTTTGTCCTTTTAAACTAAAAAGTTCTGTTTGTAGGCTATTCTTTAATTGGTAGATTATTATATGTAAAAACAAATTTCAGTATGAAAACAGAAGGTGCAGTTTGCTTAAAAGATTATATCTACTTTCCTGTTATACCTTGAAGTATATCAATTCTACAATCAACTATGATAATTACAGAAACAACAAATGCCCCAGAGGGAGCATTTTCTAGTGATTATATCATAGATACATAATAATATCTTTATAAGCTAAGCAGGAAAACATTCTCAGAAGCATATTGTTCAGGTCAGTGATTTTAAAAGAATTCCATAGGATGAATAGCCCCTCTGTCAGAATAAAAGTTGTGGCGCAAATTCCATTATAATTCTCTTTTCTCAGTCACTTGGAACTTTCTCAAAAAGTCTCTTTCCAAGTGAGACTGTCCCTGGTGGCTGCCTCCCAAATGTGTTTTTTTTTTTTTTTTTTTTAAGTAAAAGGAAAATTTGTTCCTCCATCCAAGAAGGAAATAGTTATTCAATCACTTTTTTCAAAGGCTTTTAAGTATAAATACCTCAAAACTCAAACTTTACAGTACTTAAAATTTTATGTAAAATTAGGTAGCACTCATTATTGTTCTTTTTTGTTATATCATATGAAAAATTAGAAAAAAAATTTATCTGGAATTTTCCAAAGTTCAATAAAATGTTTGTCATATTAAAAATTGGAATAAAAGCAGGATTGGTTAGATAGAGCTACAGTTGGATTGAACTTGACCAAACACTTGATTAAAGTTTAATTCACAGTGATTTATCTACATAGCCAGCCACAGTGTTGAGACAAAACATCACAGACCTCTCTGTTCAAATGCCATTAAGGCCAAGAGCAAAGCTGGCAAAGCTGTACTTCTAAGGTTTGTTTCTGTGCCTTCAGTGATTTGTCTCTGTTGAAGGAGCCTTTCCCTAAGGTGAGCTCAGCAGCTGCATAGGATCGATAGATGCCAAAGTCTCCTTCGGCCTTAAGGTTGACCAACTAAACATCACTCCACTTTCCTAACCTGAGAATGCAGAACGCTAGATCTTTTGCATGTGAATTAATTCCCATGTTGTTCACACAAACACAGTTTCAGAAAACTTTATAAGGTAGGCACATAATATATTCAACTATTGCAAATATTGTCTCACCTGCAAAATCTGGTGAACTGTACATTGTCAGATTTTATTCAGAATAAAGAAAAATCATTTTGTACCCTGTAAAATATGAGAAGTGTTAACCAGCAAGCAAATTCATAAGCAACCAAAACCCAGCAATGTTTTGATCATGTGAGCTATATGTTTATGCCTGCTACCAGAACTCTGAAATTAACCTGTGCTAGACATTGTTGAGATACTTTACAAGCAATAAAGATCAAATGAGATAGTAGATTGTGTATTGTTTTGGATAAATTGGTTTAATTGCAGGTTAAAAACAAAGCAGATTAAACCAAGCTGGAAATATATGTTTTATGTTTAAGAAGTCTGAAGGCAGTTGTTCTTGACCAGAATGGCTTCCCAAATGACAGAGATTTACCTCCTTCCAGGTGGTTGCCTTGCTGTGTGAAGCCTCCATTTCAAGATCACTTCATTTTCAAAGATAGCTGCTAAAGCCCCGGACATCGCATCTCCATTTCAGTCTGTGTAAAGAAGATACTAAGAAAGGGCATACATTGGCTCTTTATTCCCATTTCCATTCCATTGGCTAGAATTATTCAGATGGCCTCAGCTGGCTACGAGGGAAGCTAGGAAATATAGTCTTTATTCTGGAAAACCGTATGTCCAGCTAAAACTCAGGGGTTCTCTTTTTTTGAGGAAGAAGGGAAGAATGGATATTTGAGGTGAAACTAACAGCTTCAGCCACACCTGTGATTAATGAAGAAAATAAAATTGTAGAGTTATAGCAATTACAAAAACTGAGGAGTAGGAAAAAGCCTGGTAAAGATTTGGATATTTGGATGGAATTAAACAATAACATAAAAATCAATCATTGTGGATATTTCCGTTTAGGCATTACTTGCACGAAGTTTTCTCGAGGTCTTGAAGGTCAAACATCTGAAAAGTTAAGATCTAGCTTAAAGGCTGTACCTGCACATTCCAAGCCAAAGTTGATATTTGGCAATTAATGAGTAAATTCAGATTGTTTAGTTAACAATCTAAAGGTTAAAAAGAATTCTACGTTGGGGAGGGATCAGGAGGGGAGGGGCAAAAGCCCACCTAATGGGTACAATGTACACTATTGGGGTGATGGGCATATTTATAGCCCTGACTCAAGCCATGTAACAAAAACATTTGTATCCCCTCAATATTTTGAAATAATAATAAAAAAATTTTACGTTGAATCAAGAATTGCCCTGGTTGCCACTCTATGGTATGTTTATACTTAGATATTTATGATCTCCTAGAAAGATCTTATTCCTAGGAAAATATGTACAATGTCATCCTTGCTATTTAGTACTTGGCTGTAGTGTACGTTGCTCAAATATTTTAACAACCTAAAGTTCTCGTTTCTTCCCCTACATTTTTCTGTTTAAACAAGAGAGAAAATTATTTAGTTAATTTAAATATAAAAATAGAGTATACAATATTTAAGAATGCAAGTAACACTAAGAAATACATGATGGGAGATTTGAAGCATCTTTAGAGAGACAATACAGGCTGCGTTTACATAACAATACAAGGCAGATTCCGCCATTTACTTAAGATATGATATTAAGAAATATAACTTCTTTGAGTTTCAGGTTCGTTTGCTTGCTTGTTTTTTTGTTTCGAAGTGCAAGATACCTGCTTCAAAGGATTGTCTTGAGAATTTTTTTTTTTTTTTTTTTCGAGACAGAGTCTTGCTCTGTTGCCCGGGCTAGAGTGTCATGGTGTCAGCTTTGCTCACAGCAACCTCAAACTCCTGGGCTCAAGCAATCCTCTTGCCTCAGCCTCCCTAGTAGCTGGGACTACAGGCATGTACCACCATGTCTGGCTAATTTTTTCTATTTTTAGTAGAGACGGGGTCTTGCTCTTGCTGAGGCTGGTCTCAAACTCCTGGCCTCCAGGGATCCTCCCGTCTAGGTCTCCTTCCAGAGTGCCAGGATTACAGACATGAGCCACCACACCTGGCCGATTGTCATGAGAATTAACGAATTTATTATATGTGTGTATGCTTAGCATATAGCAAGAAATTAATAAAATTTACAATAATTACATTAGATACATTAAATACCAATGTTATCTGTTTCACTCCAGCTGCTCATCATTTAATGACCATCTCTCAGCTTTTTTCTATCAAAAGTTTGAAATCGATTGATTGATTTAGAGTTTTCAATTGGACTTACTTTAAAAATTTTTTTAACATTCATGAAATGCTATGTATACCTATACATAAAAACATTTTAATATGCTTTCATGGCAAAATAAATACGTGGAGGTTAGAGATATTTGATTATGCTGAGTGATATCTGTAATTCACAGAAGCTCTAAAATATAAAAACCCAAGATCAACTTTCCTTTTTCTTGTAAAGTTCATTTAATTTTTTAGAATTACATGTTCATAATTTTCTTTTTGCTGCCAAGGATGTTCCCTTCAAAGATATTTTAGTAGTTAGTGCACAGAAAATACATCCCCGTCTATATCTATACCTACAACTATACTGCATATTTAATTGGTTTTGGCACTTGTTTGGAAATTGTGTCTTTTAAAAACTTATCAGTGGTCCAAGATCTACCAAAAAAGCCTCATTCAAGACATAATGAACACATGTACAAAGATTGTTTGTTAGCTTCCATTTCCTAAGCCTAAGTTGTACTGCATTTGCCGTAATGGAGCAATATATTATCTTGAAACAAACTGTGTAAGCACTTTTTTTTTAGTCGAGCTAACATAAAATTTTAAAGAATGAATATATCACAGTGAAAAACTGGAAAATGTGAAATATTGCATCATTTGTTTGCATTTCATATAAACATCAATATTGCTATTTCCAAAGAAAATATGGTGGAATATTAATTCTGATTAAAAAAAATAAGTATTGTTAATGAGCCAAGCACATTAGATATTTGTCTTACACTTTTGTTACAGTTTTATAACTGTAACTCTACTAAAAGAAGAAAATTGTGTTACCTTTGGGTCCTATTCTGCAATTTTTTACATAGGAAAAACCTCCTCTGCTTTCCTGGGAGCATGCTTCAATTAAACATGATGAGCATATTTCAATTAAAGTTTATATTTCATATGTATTTTCACAGGTGTTAGCACCTAGATCCATAAATGCAACCAAGAATCACATGGCTGTATAAGAGGGTACTATTCTGTGTTTCTGATAGTGCACATGTGTAACTCCAAACGTCCATACAGCCAGTAGTTACAACTGACAAGTTTTTCTTACCGAAATCATATCAACGTAATGCCAAACTACTGTATGTTTTTGTCAAATTGCTGTTGAAATCTGAGCACCGCCTCATCTTAAAAATCACCTTTGTGTCAGAATTACCATTACAGTATCAGTCGGAACCATTTTATGGCTACTGGTTACAGATGGAAATGTCCTTTGGGATGAGTGAAAAGATACAGTCAGCTCTTGATGCTTCACACTGTTGGAGGGACCCAGAGGCACGGACCATCTGAAGTGGCAGACGGTGTGCAAAGAACTTTGGTGGCATGCGTTACTTGAATATGGCCATATTTGAATATGACCCCTAAGAACTTAATTCCAAGTCAAGGTCCTATTCGTATCACTTGCCCCAGGGACTTCAGGTTCTTACGCAATGTCTCCATCTTTCAGACTGATGACAAGATGTGCTCACTGAATTATCTTCTTTAAGCCTTGCTTTTTAAAGGACTTCTCTGCTTACAAAGTCAATAGTTGAGCTATATAGATAAATAGATAGATAAATAGCTGAGGGTTCTCAGTTTAGGAAACATTAGATGCAGTCCATTGAGCGAAGATATGGAAATATCAACAAAACAGTGGAGTGTGTAAAGAAAGAGTTGTCAGCAATCATAAAATTGTACTGGCTGGTCTGCTCACAGAAAACACTAATCTATTAGAGTCACTCACTTATTTTTTTTCCTGCCCCGAGGCAGGGAAATAGCATGATTATAATATTAGAAGCATGAAAAAGTTATGATCCATCAAAGAATTTTCTGATGGTTAAACGAAACCTACCATTTGATTTTAGTTTAGAATTAAAACAATGAGGTTGACAGATTTCTTTTTTTTTTTTCAAACTGACCATTTGACTTTAGTGTATTAAAACTGCTAAATGGATTTAATCAAAACTACTCTTGACTTTCCTCTGGATTATGTCTCCTGAGGGATCAAGCCCCAGCTAATAGAGCGTGGTTCTTAACCCCAAGATAATCTGTAGTGAAGCCATCCACATGGTTTCTCTCCTTGCAGTCATTTTTAATTTTTTAGGAAAACATTTTAGAAGCAAGTCAGCGGCATTGTTTTCCTCTGTCAGGTTTCTGAAATAACTGTAAACATGACTTCAGCGTTTACAGAGAGCATCCTTTGCAAAACTCAACAGAAATCATTCTAGACAAAAAGATTAGGAGCAAAAGGAGTGTGTGTTCTCTTTCATTTACTGACAAGTCTCTGATTAATCCTGGAGCTCAAGGTTCCTTTCGTATTGGCTTAAATGTTGATTTAGTTTTGGACTAGCTTTACGCATTTTAATCTTTGATTTTTTTTTTTGTTTGTTTGTTTTAAGGTAGCAGTGTGTAGTGGGTTGAATTGTGTCTCCCAAAAAGACATGTCCAAGTCCTAACCCTTGGTTCTGTGACTGTGACCTTATCTGGAAAAAGGGTCATTGCAGATGTAATTAAGTTAAGGATCTCAAGGTGAGATCATCCTGGATGCAGGGCGAGCCTTAAATACAGTGACTGGTCTTCATAAGAAAAAGAGAGGGAGATTCGAGACACAGACAGGCAAAGGGGAAAGCCATGTGAAGATGGATGAACAGATTGGAATAAGGACTCTACAAGCCAAGGATGCCAGCTGTCAACAGAAGATAGAAGAGATGCACAGAAAAGCCCATCCCTTAGAGTCTCAAGAAGAAACCAACCCTGACAATGTCTTCATTTCAGACTTCTGCCCATCAGAACTATCAGAGAATAGATTTCTGTTGCGTTAAACCATCCAGTGAGTGGTATTTTGTTATGTCAGCCCAAGGAAACGGATACACAGTGTAAGTATCCTGTGTGGCTCTTGGGACAGTTCTTTTGTCCTATATGCTGTCGGAATATGTTACAATTATAGCCACAGAGGGCAGAACAAACTGCTGCTTCACCATCAGCTGCTTTTGTCACCGAGATGGGTACTTGCACAACCATTTGCCGGCCTCCTTGGGTGGGAGCATGTGGCCGGGATAAAAGCCTATGGTTTGCTTACAAGCATCACTGTCATAAACATACAAGTGGATAAATAGTCTGATTTCTCCTATGCCCTTCAAAGTACCAGATTTCCAAAGTACCAGAAGGCCAATACCAACTACTACAGTTACAAACCTAACTTAAAACAAACCCATGTGTCCTGCAACAGTGTAAATCAAACAACAACACCTACCATTTCCCGAAGACAGCACATTTTTTTCCCTGAGCATAATACAATTCCTTTTTAAGTGTCTCTTAACTTGCATAACATGAAATGACTTACTGCCCCACCAAAAGAAGAAGAAAGGAAGGTAGGAGGGAGAGAAAGGGAGCAGGAAGGACGGGAACAAAGGAAAGAAGGATGAGGTGAGGAGGAAAGAGAGGGAAGCAGAGAGAGAGGGAGGAAGGAAGAGCCCTATTGAGTCTGGAATGCGGAACGTACCGCATTAGTAGCGAAATCGGACTGCTCTCTGGGCAATGCCCATAAAATATTTGAATGTATTATTCAATCAAACCTTGTCTATCATCTTTGCTGACTACAGGGAGGTAAATGCATAAGCGCAGTCGCCCAATGAAAGAAGGGAGGGCCCAGAGGAGAGCAGAGGGCCCTGGGATGAGGGACAAGGGACCCCAGCAGGCAGCCTCTTAAGAGCTGCAGCAAGTCCTCACACACTTTAACTCAGGCCCAGGCCTGGGTGGCAATGCAGGTGGCCCCTCCGTCTGCACATTAGCCTGAGATTTAGTGCCATCACAACACACTTCAGCGTGCTGTTGAAATCCATGCTGTCTGAATTTCTCATCGGATAGGATAAGTGACCCAGTGCCAGCTACAGCACTGAAAGCTTTTGGCTAATCAGAAATTTTCTTTGTAGTGGAATTTGTGCTAACGTATTTTTCCTTTAGTTTGGGGTCAAGTCTCTAGTGAAATAGAAGAAGTTCCTCTGCCTTTCTCCTCTTCTCCCTCTACCCACTCCCCGCCTTCCCTCTCAATTTCATGACAGGGGAGGGGAAACCACAGCACAGGGTATCTGGCTTTACGCCACTACGTCCTGCAATTGAACAGTCAGCAGATGAGGAGAATGATGGTATTTAAGAACAAACAAAGATATACATATAAATCCTTTGGGCAGCAGATATGTGTAATTTACTCTAGTTTTCTGTTTCAACTTTTAAAAGAATGCAAGATCTTAGACAATAGCAAGTCAGACATAGGCCAGTTACAGCCCTAAATCTCCCTCGATTAGGGTCATAACAAAAACACTATTTATAAACATATGGTGCAACTTGATGGAATTAAAAGAATGGTGGATCCGATTTGCCATCTCCATCCACAATGTCCCAGGAGTGGTAAAAACCTGCTCCTTGTGGAGTCATCTTCAGCATGTCAGCAAATCTTTCAGACTCCCTGGATTCCACGGAATGATTATATTTTCTGCTATTGACTTGGACTTCAGGCCTCATCTCTTTATTCCCCTCTATTACATTTTATTTATGTAAAAGTGTCATTTAGTGGCACACCGATGTTGGTGAAAACTGTATGTCTAAGGAAAATAAGTATTTGGCACATCAACTCTAATGCCTCTAGTTTGTATCCATT
Organism: Indri indri; assembly: GCA_004363605.1. Lineage (NCBI taxonomy): Eukaryota > Metazoa > Chordata > Mammalia > Primates > Indriidae > Indri > Indri indri. The sequence continues at coordinate 48,393 of RJWJ010004060.1, read as the reverse complement.
TGCATTCCATTCTGTACAATTCTGACACATTAAAATCCCTAAAATCCAGATTTAATCCTTTGAGTCCCGACAAACAACCTTGGGCTCCTGCCTGCCATGAGATGCTTTGACCAGCCTTCCTGACTTCTGTGCTCTGGCCCTACCCTAGCTCTCTGCCCTTACCTTTTGCTGCCCCCTTGCAGACTACCTTCCAGATGGAATAATTTAAATTATACATAAGTATCATGCTTTCCCTCTTCTCTCTTCCATTAACTATTTGCTCACTTGACTATACTTCTCTCTCCCTGCCCCGTATTTCCTATCTTTACATTGTTTGCAGAGTTGCTTGTATGTTGGGTCTTGTTCCCGCTCAACTGTAAGCTCTCTGGGTGAGGGGACTTTTTCACTTTTAACCCCTACCCATTGTCAGTGCACAGCCTTTGTGTACAGTAGACACTCTTCAGTTATTTGTTCACTGCATATATGAACGAATAAATGATGGGTAGATTACAAGTTGGAAGACGAACACTAAATAATTTAAACAATGACTTAGGGAGACATAAATAGGGAAAAATTAATTTAAATCACACGTAATTAGTGCTTCCTGAAAAAAATACTGTGCTTTAAATCATTTTGTATCTTTACCCTGTGTTAGGATCTAAACTGGAATGTTCTCACTTAAAATGTCTATGCACATTACATGTTGCAAGACAAGTCAGATTAGTAAGAGGCTGTATTGTATTTATAAAATGATCTGTTGTTTCAATATTAATGTAATCTTTATGCTGTTTCCTGGTAATGAGAGTTTGGAGAAATGCACATTTTAAGGCTAAGACTGCACCACAAAGGAAATTCTGTCGTGAAGTTCTGGCGCCAAGCCACTAAAACTGTGAAGTCATCCAAACGCCCGAATGGCATTTTTTTCTTGTACTACACGATTGGTCATCTGAACACAAGAGGAAAATTTACGTGCTATAAATATTTGATGAAAAATTTACCTGATATGGAAAATACTGAAAAAGTCTAAACTGGTATAGAACCTTTGGTAAAAGATTTAATCAAAAGGAAAAACAATCTGCCTTCTACTGGATGCATATTCAGTGAGTACTGGAGCTGCTAGCTGCATGCTTTCACAGAAAGCGTGGAAACACAATTTCAACTTCTGATTATTATTTGCTTGTTAACAACTAAGGCTTCGGAGTATCACAATTCTGTTAATAAGTACCAAGAAGGAAGAGAGAGAAATCAGATTGAATACAAGACTTGAAAAATCTTAGCTAAAAAAAGATGTGAAAGCCTTACCATTGCCTTCCAGGGTTTCTCTCCTCGATCCTAGACTCTGTGCCCCCACACCACTTCAAGCTTTGGGAAGGGAGCGAAGGTGAGAAAAATGAAAATAAGAAGGAAGTAGAGGGTACTCAAGAGTGATGAGAATCACAAAACGGTAAGGGAGGAAATAAAGGGTGCCGTGAGCACCAGAGACAAACAAGACAAGTTGAGGATTCCTGTAGCACATGTACTACGTGTAGTACATGAAGATTCACATAGTGCATCATGGACAATGTACTGTAACTACTACTTCTGCTACCATAACCTAGCAGATGCCACGTGCCAGCTGTGATTCTAAGCATCTTACGTATATTAAATCATTTAACCTTGTGACAAACCTACCGAGTGAAAGTCACAAAAAGCCCAACCCAAACAGTCTTGAACAAGACACGAAAGGAAATGTGTTGGGTGATGTAACGGAACCATCCTTCAGGCGAGGCTTTATTCGGGGATCAAAAAATGCATCCCTCTTTCCATGTCTTTCCTCTACTGACACTCTATTGACTCCAGGTCCTAGCAGGCTCCCCTGTCCTGGTCTCAAAGTGGTTGCCTTACAGCTATGAGCTAGGTACATATTTCCTGATCAGTGGAAATGCAAATGTTATTGTGTTTGGGAAAAACGTGCAAATTTTTCACTATCGTCCAATAGAAAAGACTGGCCTATCTCCTCAACCTCCTCTCAGGCTCCTTCTCTCACTGGCACTCAACACTTCGATCACTCTGGGCTTCTTTAAGGTCTTGAATCCATCAGGCTTTTGGTGGGGGAGGGAGGAAATAAAGCTTCAACAGAAGTCCCAGAATTTGTTGCCCTGATTGGCCAGATTTGCTCTTATAATCGACCCATGAACCAATCTCAGTTCTGAGGAATGTGAGACCTGCTGATTGTTTTAAGCCAATTACAGATCGCCCCTAAAGGTGGGCAATTCCATTTAAACTAGGTTAACAAGCAATTCAAGGAACCGTTAGAAAGCAGATAAGAATGAAATCTTATAATGGTAGACTGGTGAAAATGGATATAAAAGTAAATAAGTGGCTATTAAAAAGGTAAAGAATAAGAACCTAAAAAATTTTTCAATGCTGTTTTTGTTAAAAGTATCGAGGCCAGGCATGGTGGCTCATGCTTGTAATCCCAGCACTTTGGGAGGCCAAGGCAGGAAGCTCACTTGAGGCCAGGAGTTCGAGACCAGTGTGGGCAACATAGTAAGATCCCATATCTAAAAAAAAAAGAAAAATGTAAAACCTAGCTAGGCATGGTAGCATGTGCCTGTAGTCCTAGATACTCAGGAGGCTGAGGCAGTAGGATCTCTTGAGCCCAGGAATTAGAGTTACAGTGAGCTAATTGCACCACTGCACTCCAGCCTGGGCAACAGAGCGAGATCCTGTCTCTAAAAAAAAAAGTACATCTATATTTTCACCTATACATATACACATGTGCATGTGTCTATTCTGAATTGCAAGCAAGAGAAACCAACCTACACTAATTTAGACAGGAAGGATTTTCAAAAAATGGATTTTGACTGGTGCAGAATCTCCCGGAAGCTGGGTATCTTAGGTGATATTGCCAAGAAGCAGACCCTGGAAGAATTTTGTGCCCTAGTGATTTATTAAATGATACCAGGAGAAACCAGCAAGGGAGTGGAGAAGCAGGGCAGGGAGGGGGAGAAAGTCCAGCCAAGGGTGCCATCCTGGGCAAAGGTAGTTTCAGCCTGATCCCACAGGGCAACTTTGTAGCAGAACTTATGCCTCAGTGTTGCCCCAACCCAAGGCATTGGAGCTGGGCTCTCCTACTCTGCATCTTTGAGTCACTGGTTAAAAGCTGCTCCCGGAAAGCAAATTCCCAGGACTTCCAGCTCTCTGTGCATTCTGGCAAAAGCACCAAGAGCCAGAGGATGGCCCTTGAGAAAAAGACGTAGGCGTCTGGTTTTTGCGATAGAAAGTACCTCAAGATGCGGGGCTTGGGGGGCACAGAAAACAGTAAAGAGGGATCCAACGAGTGCTGGGCAAAGCGCGAACACAGTGCACCATTTTGGGAAAATCAGCTTCGAGCTACGCAGCCAGTGTAGGTAGCTCCAATGCTCCAAACCACACCCTGCAGCTGCCCCAGCAGCAGGGAAATCTCTGGTGCCATTGGGGCCCTGCCAGCAGCGCTACCCACTGCTGCTGCCTACTGCTGAGTCCAGCCATTGCCCCTTCCTCGCCCCGTGGACTCCACCTGCCACCTGCTCTTGGAGTCTCTAACGTCTAAAGTCTAGGGGGCTAATGATGGAGGCCAGGATGTGCGTTTACACCTCTGCTGCAAGAGATGCCAGAAATGGGAACATATGGCATTTTAGCTTTATATTGAGAGGCAACATCCGCCCCATTACATATTAAGTGGGAATTCCCAAAACACAGGGAGAGGATGCCAATTAGCCAAACAACTAAAAATATATAGAAAAAATTAGCCGGGCACGGTGGCGCATGCCTGTAGTCCCAGCTACTCGGGAGTCCGAGGCAGGAGGATCACTTGAGCCCAGGAGTTTGAGGTTGTTGTGAGGTAGGCTAACGCCACGGCACTCACTCTAGCCAGGACAACAGAGTGAGACTCTGTCTCAAAAAAAAAAAAGAAAAAAAAAAGAAAGAAATCACCTCTGGAGAGTGGAACTAGAGCTAGAGTTTGGAGAGTAGGTGGGAGGAGAGTCTTGCTTCTCATTTTATTAACATATCTTTTTATAATATTTTATAAGGGACACATATTTTTTTTTTTAATTTAAAGAACTGGTTTTCTTTTTAGAAAGACCTGTCCCTTTATTTAGAACTGCTTTTAAGAGACCAGAATGTTTAAATTAAATTATGCGCCCTCTCCTTTCAGGAAGGGAGGCCACTCAGATTTGGTGGCTACCATTTATTTTTTCATTCATTTATCAAACACTGTATGCAAGGCCCAGGGGATATAATGATAAAAGACAGAGCCTCTGTTTTCAGGGAAGGAATTAATGGTTATGATGAAAAGTGGGAATGAGATGTCTCTGAATATTTTGTGGGTTTTTTTGTTTTTTTGTTTTTTAATATTGGTGAGGCTTTAACTTCGGGTAATAAGTGCCTTCTACTATACAGATTTAACTAAATTTAATTATATTTTTCCTATTAAATGTAATTAAGAGCTATAGCTTGTATAACTTCATGATGAGTTCCAAGCTTAATGATGTTGGTGTCTTTGAAATGAGTTATTGTGAAAGTATTTTATGCTCTTCAGCTTCACTCAAGAATTCAATTTAACTTTGCTAAGTTTCATTTAAAGATCTAATTAGAATTAAGTAACATCACCTTATGTTTTGTGTTGGATTGCAAAAGACTTACTGCTATCCAGATGTATTCCTTTAACTGATAGTAACATAAGCATTCTAAAAGTTCGTATTTCTAAGCCTGGGTTTGAACATAAAACCATAAGTAATAAAGATGTATAAAATCTAGCAACTGAATTATTCTGTCTTCCTGACATCTAGTTTCGATTTATGAAATGTTTACAATGTTATGGAGCCAAGTGGTAGCTTGAAGGGGGGATGCTTTATCCCACCCTGCCACAATCACTCTCACCCCCCAAAGCCACCTGAAGAACTTGCTGTGTGAATGCAGCAGCAGGATAAATCCAGCCCCTCCTGCAATCAGCTTAGCTTGTCTAAAGCCCTTCCCTCTAGAAACTCTGGAACTACTGCTGTTTTAAAAAGTCATCCTGGTTGACAAAGGCCTGATTGGTTGACATAAAATAATGTACCAACTTTAGGTAGTTAAAACTCTTTGAGCTGGAATTCATTTTTTATATAAATCATATTTGAAATCCATCCTTAGATTCTGAAATATCACACGTTAACTCAGTTAAAGCAATAGTTTCCGATCTGTATTTCCCAGAACGCTGGGGCTCCACAACGGTGGCTTAGGGCAGGGAGAGGCAAAGGTTGAGAGAGAGGCTGAGGGGTTGGAGCTCCAGAGCTCTGCTTCCCTGCCCCAGCTCAATGCTCCCTTAATTTTCTATATATTGGGTTTCTGTGTAAAAGACTGTTTGGAGGTGATTTCTGTTGATAAAAATAATAAATGACTTGAAATTTAAGATGTGAATTATCTTCAACTCAGAAAAGTAACTTTTAGGAACTATCCTGCAGAAACACCTGCACATGTGTTCAGAGATGAATGTACCGAGAGCTCCTTTGTCACTGCTTTGTGACAGCAGTAAATTGGGAATAATTTAATATTCTTCAATAGAGGAATAGTTAAGCAAGCTATACTGTGGAATATTAGGTATCTGATAAAAATACATGGAAATATCTTCAGGACGTGTTAAGTTTTCTAAAAGTAAGTTTCAGTGTAACGTGCCCAGTGTGGTCCCACTTACATAAAACAAACTCTATAGGTGTCTATATACATGTGTAAACACTTGGAATAAAGAACTAGAAGGACGCATATCAATTGTTTCCAGTGATTACCTGTGGGGAGGATAATACATGAGAGTTGGGAGGCTGGTAAAGAGGGACTTTCACACTTTCATGTTTTACTGCAAATATTTCTGAATTTTTTCAACGTTCTACAATGAGAATTTATTCAAGTGTGGCTTGTGTACATTAATAAGAAAATATTCTTTACAAGAGTTTGGAAACCACTGGCTTAGATCCTGGTGCTAAGGAGGCCATGAGTACCTGCTTTTTTCCTACATGTAGGCAAGTTAGCATTACATACAGAAAATCTCTCTGTTTGTCTGAAAAAGATTGCACCGAATAACCCCAGCCAGCTTTTGCAACCACAGATGCCATTTGTCACAGTCAAAATTAGGTGACAGCGTGTAACTGGTTCATTGCCTCCAGCTCACAACATGTGTCTCATTGGCAGGTCTGTGGCTTCATCCATTGTTCTTTGTTTTAAATGGCTTTATTGAGATATAATTCACATACCATACAATTCACACATTTACAGTATGCAATTCACTGGTTTTTAGTATATCCAGAGAGTTGTGAAACCATCACCAAAATCAATTTAGAACATTTTCATTACTCTAGAAAGAAATCCCTCACCCGTTAGCAGTCACTCCTCATCCTCCTCCCCTCACTCTCCACAAACTATAAATCTACCTTCTGTCTCAACAGATTTGTCTATTCTGGACATTTCATAGACATGGAATCTATAGTATCTGGCCTTGGGTCTGACTTATTTTAGTTAGCATAATGCTTTCAAGGGTCATCGATGTAGCATGTGTCAACCCTGCATCCCTTTTTATTGCTGAGTAATATTCCACTGCATGAATTTATCATTTAGTTTATCCATTCATCAGTTGATGGGCATTTGTGCTGTTTCCATTTTTCGGCTATTATGAACAATACTTCTATAAACATTCATGCATAAATTTTTGTATGAATGTATGTTTTCATTTCTCCTGGTACTATATTTAGACATGGAATTGCTGGGCCATATGGTGATTCTACTTTTAACATTTTAAGGAACTGCCAGACTGTTTTCCAAAGTGTCTGGACCATTTTACATTCCCACTAGCAATGTGTGAATGTTCCAATTTCTCCATATCCTCACTAACATTTATTTCATCTGTCTTTTTAATCATAGTCATCCCAGTGGGAGTGAAGTTGTTTTTACATGTTCCTGTGTTCTTGAGGATGACCACCTGCATTAATTAGGCGTCTGCTCCAATAGCATTTGTATAATAAATAATCTCAAAATTCAGTGGCTTGAACCATAAGCATGTATTTCTCCTTTGTGGGTTTGCAAGTTGTCTGCGGCTCTACTGGGATTGGCTTGGCATTAGTACTGGTCAATTTCATGTGTCTTCATCCTAGAACTAAGCACGCTGTTCTCACAGGGGAGCTTAGAATCTCAAGCAGCAAGCAGAAATACTTTGTGGGCTGGTACTGGCACTTGTCACTTCTGCTCTCAAACCATTGTCCAAAAAATTCATGCTGCCAAACCCAACTTCAATGAAGCCACTAAATAAACTTGGCTCCCAGTGGCAAAGGGCAAGAGAATTTTATTAAGTAAGGAAGTCAAGAGTGAGGAACAATGATCCAATCTACCTTACCACTCAGATTTTTATCTCCAGTTATATCCTCTTTCCAGTTTTCTAGAACTGTTTAGCCATTAACTGTTACATGTTGCTGTCACTCAACATTCCGTGTGTTTCAAATCCCAGAAACCCTCTTCATTCCCCCAATAACTCCTCTTTCCAAATTCTCCATTTGGGGAAACAACATCCAAATTTACATTTCTTAAAAGCCCAAATGATTAAGAATTAGAGTGTCCTTCTCTCATCAAGCCTTCTCCTCTTTTGTATCAAATGCTACTAGCTGCTGCCCAATGTTTCTTTTCTTCTGTACAAAAAGAAACTGATTTTATCCAGAGTAGCAATATGCATTTTCCCAGCCTCCTTTACCTGCAGCTGGGGTTGACCCCGTGGTGAAAATCTTCTGTGGATTTCTGGAGAAGTTTGGTTTCCATGTCATTTTCTCCTGATTGTTGCCCTGTCTAGGACATGGATGTGAAACTAGAGGTGGCATGGCCATATTTTAACCATGAAGTGACCATATAGATGAAAGCCACATGCTCAGAATTGGGCCCCAGAACGGCAGGAGGATCATGAGTACTGATAGCATCGTGGAGACCTGCCCCACCGCCTGCCCACTTCTGGAGTCCTTGTTACGTCACTCTCTGGTTGATAAAGCATCGGTGCCTTTATATGAACTGTTAAGTAATTTACAGATGCCCTAGTGTGGTAATTAAGATGTTTCAAAATCTTTAAATTTCTAATCTTTCACCTCGTGATTATTCTTTGGTCCCTCACCAACCACCCACCTAAGATCTATTTGTCATCCTTCTCTGGCCTGCTCTGTGCCCTTCCTGGAGGCTGATGCTGGTGGCCTACGTCACCCAGGATCCCTTGCTTGTTGGCTACTTGTTGAGCTTGTCCAATGGGATGCGCTGGCATAAGGAAGTAGAGTGGGAAGAGAAAGAGGTTCGGGTATTTCTTCCCAGCTCCCAGTTTTGGTGCCTCCTTTCTGGCAGTGGTCACTTGCTTCCAGACCTCAGTTACTACCAGGTAACCCTTCCTCCAGGGTTCCAACTCTCATGGGGTCTTCAACATTACTTCCTCTCCCTACCCTTTCAGCCCTAGGGTGATAATGGCTCCTCAATGTTGCTAGTATCTGGGAGCCTCAACATCTCTCTTTGTTCCCATAACACTGCCCAATCTCTTTACGTGGTCCTTGCATTTAAGAGCCTTCACAAGAACCATCTGCAGTGAATTGTTTCCAGCTGGCATCTGACTAATACAGCAAAACCTCTCCTGGTACATGCATTTCAGGTTTGCATTTCAGCAACTTTTCTCATAATCCTCCCTTTGCTTGAAATCCCTTTCCTCCCGTATCTGTGTCTAGCTGTCCTTCAAGGCCTTCTCAGCAACCACTGCTCCCAAGTAGCCCTCCTTAATCCCCACACCATAGGAAATCTCTTCTTTCCTTGAACTCACTCAGCACATACTTGATAGTAATTATCTTTTTCTGCTTTAAATTACAGTGACTTATGTACATGTAACTCTGGCCAGTTTGTAAACTCTTTGAAGTCTAAACCCATATCCAGGTCTGATTTGTTTTTATTTTTCTCCCTCTCCTTTTTGTTCCTACTCAGCCTTTGCTTCTCTCTCCCAAAAGCACCTGAAACAAAGCTTGGCACCAAATAGATACTCTAACATTCATTCACATTTCTAATTATTACTGCTTACCGCTTATTCCTATTTCTTATTATGACTATAACAGATACCAGTTACAATGTACACTTTACAAAAATTATGAAAATTATGGAATAGACTAAAACTTTCCTTTGGTGATAATGCGTTTGTTACACTTAAAATATGCCACAATCATTCACCTATGATACATATATGATAGGGAATTTTATTTTTACTTAAAAATTTTCAGGCAATAAATCTGGCTTTCTCCCAACACTTTTCTTTGGTATCAAAGGAAAAGATCATGTACAAGCCAATATTCATCTGTAACTGAGGTTATCTACCGTTATGAATTGGAATCAGAGGTAGAGAGCTATCTTTTAATCCAGTGTTTTTAAGCTTTGCTCTGGGAAGTTCTAGAGATTCTTTCTGAGAGTGGGGATAGGGTGAGAAGCCTTCAGTAGATTTTTCGCTTGAAGGAAAAAAATCTAGTCTTCAAAAGAGTGAAAACAATTTATCTAATCTCAACTCCCAACCCTAAACATTCCCACACTTTTCATCTGTTCAGTGGTTAAGTCTCTCTGCCTAAACATCTCCACTAACGGGGAATTCATTTACCACTCTGTAAGATCATACAGTGTATTTTCAAAAAATTCTACCTTACATTTGTCTGGAATCTGACTACCTATCATTCTTCTGCTTGAAGCGACAAAGAATAAATCTAATTTCCCTTCCTCAAAATGGCAGTAGTTCGAGATGGTGATCACATTGCCACAGTTCTCTCTTCAGGCCAAACAAACCCGTTTCCTTTGAACGGTCTTCATATGACATGTTTGGAAAACCCATTCTGGTCACATGTTATTTGTCAACACCCCTCTTCAAACATGATGTGTAGAACTGAAAGTGTTTTTTTTTATATATATAATTTGACCAGGGCAAAATACAGTGTTATTATTACTTCTCTATTCTGAGTTTTTAAAAGTCAGTCATGGGGACTTTCAGTCTCTGGTCCAGCATATAGGGAACTTAGAAGTCACCACTTTGTCCTAACAAGTAACAAGCTGAACAAACTGAAAAAACAACTCTTCTGAGGTCTTCTAGGACGGGGGGTCACAGGGCAAATGGTTATCCTCAAATTGGAACAGACAGCAGGATGAAAACAATCCCAACTTACCAAAGCAGAAACCTCCAAAGAGACCAGTGCCAAAGTAGGGAAACATGAACTGTTATATAATTGATGAATGGCTGGAGGCTCAGCGTGGGCAAGAAGAAAGACAGAAGGGAACAGAAGCAATATTTGAAGCAATAATGACTGGTAATTTCTCCCAAATTATTGTCAGATACCAAACCACAGATCCAGGAAGCTCAGAGAACACCGAGGATAAATGCAAGAAAACAAAACCAAAAAACTACATCTAGGCAGAGAATATTCAAACATCATAAAATCAAAGATAAAAAGTCTTGAAAGAAGACAGAGGAAAAAACACCTTACTTATAGACGAGCAAAGATAGGAATTATCTCTGACTTTTCAGAAACCATGCAAGCAAGAATAAAATGGAATGAAATAGTTAAAACATTGAAAGAGAAAACCCTATCAACCTAGAATTCTGTAGCCTGTAAATGTATCCTTCAAAAGTGAAGGGAAAATAAAGACTTTCTCAGACAAACTAAAATCAAGGGAATTTGTTGCCAGTAGACCTGTCTCGCAAAAAAGTGTTAAAAATGTTCTTCAGAGGGAAGGAAAATGATATAGCTTAGAAACTCAGATCTGTTTTCCATAATGGCTATCCTAATTTACATTCCCACCAACAGTGTATGAGAGTTCCCCTTTCTCCACATCCTTGCCAGCACCTGTTATTTTATTTCTTTTTGATAATAGGCATTTTAAGTGAGGTAAGATGATATCTCATTGTGGTTTTGATTTGCATTTCCCTGATGATTAGTGGTGTTGAGCACTTTTTCACGTACTTCTTGGCCATTTGTATGTTTTATTTTCAGAAATGTCTGTTCAGATAATTTTCCTGTTTTTAAATTGAAGTATTTGTAGTTTTTTGCTATTGAGTTGTTTGAGTTCCTTATATATTCTGATTATTAATCCTTTGTTAGATGGATAGTTTGCAAATATTTTCTCCCGTCCTATAGGCTGTTTCTTTACTCTCTTGTTTCCTTTGTTCTGCAGAAGCTTTTTAGTTTGATATAATCCCATTTACTATAAATCTACAATAACCCGGATAACCTTGGATATGGCAATGACTTTTTAGTTATAACACCAAAGACATGATCCATGAAAGATGTTTTGATTACCTGGACCTTATTAAAATTAAAAATTTTTGTTCTGTGAAAGACAATGTCAACAGAATGAGAAAAAATCCACAGAGCAGAAGAAAATATTTGCAAAAGTCACATTTGATAAAGGACTGTTATCCAAAACATACAAAGAACTCTTCAAACTTAACAAAAAGAAAATGAACAATCTGATTAAAAAATGGGCAAAAGACCTGACCAGACATCTCACCAAAGATTACAGATAGCAAGTAAGCATACGAAAAGATGTTCAACATCATATGTCATTAGGGAATTGCAGTTTAAAATCACCATGAGATACCACTACATACCAAACCAATTAGAATGGTCAAAATCTAAAACTCACAACACCAAAAGCTGGTGAGGATGCGGAGTAAGAGAAACCCCCATTCTTTGCTTATGGAAATGCAAAATAGTAATGGCACAGCCACTTTGGAAGACAGTTTAGTAGTTTTTTACAAAGCTAAACATACTCTTACCAATCCAGCAGTTCAGCTCCTTGGTATTTACCCAAATGAATTGAAAACTTCTGTTCACACAAAATCCTGCACAGGGATGATTACAGCAGCTTTATTCATAATTGCCCAAACTTGGAAGCAACTGAGATGTCCTTCAGTTTGGGAGCGCATAAAAAAACTGTGGTACATCCAGACAATAAAATATTATTCAATGCTAAAAAGAAATGAGCTATCAAGCCATGAAAAGACATAGAGGAAACTTGAATGCATACTACAAAGTGAAAGTCGCAAATCTGAAAAGGATACATACTGTGTGCTTCCACCTATATGAAATTCTAGAAAAGGCAAAACTATGGAGACAGTAAAGAGATCAGTGTTTGCCAGGGACTAGTGGGGAGGAAAGGAGGACTAGGCAGAGCATAGAGGATTTTTACGGCAGTGAAACTATTCTGCATGTTACTACAATGGTGGATACATGCCATTACATATTTCTCAAAACCCACAGAATGTACATCACTGAGAGTGAACCCTACTATAAACTACGAATTTGGGGCAATAATGATGTGCTAATGTAGGTTCATTGTAACAAACGTAACACTCTGGTGTCAATGTTAATATTCGGGGAGGTTGTGTGTGTGTGGAGACATAGGCAATATGTCATATTATAAAAAGCCAATCACATTATAACTTATGTCAAGCATGCACTAATTGAATCTTCTATCAACTAAGAATTACATTTGGCTATTCATGACAGAGAATCGAAATTCTATCAGAACTTAGAAGTGGCTTAACAAGATAGAAGTTGAGTTCTTTCTTATAAATTAAGTCTAGAGGTAGACCGGTCAGGGCTAGCACGGTAACCCCACAAAGTCATGAAGACTCGTCATCTTTCTACCTTTCCACTCCCCCACCCTTAGAGTATGGTGTCCATTTTCAAGGTTATCTCATGATCCAAGATGGCTGCTGGAGCTTCAGTTATGTCTGAAATCCTGTCAGGAAAAAAAAAAAAGGAAGATGTGGGAAGGGCAAAAGGAGAAGCCTCCCAGCTGACGGGTCCCTTTAAAGGGCTTTCCCAGAAGTACTTCTCAAAGACTTTTGCTTATATTTCATTCATAACCCCAATCTGGAAAGGAGGTTGGGGAATGTAGTTTCACAGTTGGGCATATTGCCATACTCAACACTATAGGTGTTCTTTTACTGAATTTGAAAAGCAGAATGGGTAATTGGTGGGATCTCAGCAATACCTGCTTCTTAGTCTTATACGTAATTGTAGGAATTGTTTTTAAGTCACTTTTTCTATTCTTTACTGGTATGGCTAATTTTTTTCCCTTTGAAACTAATTACATACTCCATATTCATCTTTTTAAATTGTATTATGGTTTGTTGAGATCTTTCTGAACCTTAATTTGGGTATCAGTAGAGTTAGCTATCCCTTCTACCTTTAAGACATCTGAAATTTACAAATTATGCCAGGATGCTGATAGAAGAGACCACCTTTGAAGTTGATGTCAGCACAAAGGAATGCATAACATCCAAAGCATATTTCTTCAGCTTTTCACAAGGATGTCATAAAAATTTCTATCAAATACTTACTTAATTCCAGGTGTTCTATTTCTTACATATAAATTAGAATACATACAATGAAACCATTAGAAGAACATTCATTAATATGTAATTATATGATATATGAAATTTATGATATGTTATTTAGATAAAAAATAGGTTATGAAAGCAAATGTGCAGTATGAACCTATATTTATTCACTTAAAGTCTAGGAGGATTAAAATGTTTTAGGGCTATCTCTGGGTGGTAGGACAACTAGAGATTTTTTTTTTTTCTTTACTCTCACCTGCATTTTCAACAATGCATTGACTATTGTATTTGTGATGAGAGAAAAAGAAACATAGAAATAACTGATCAGAAAAAGAAATAGATTCTTCTAGAAGTAGTGTGGAGGATAGATTTTTAAAATGGAAGACTGAAGGCTGGAAGACCAGGGAGAAAGATATTGAAGTAATCCAAGTGAGAAATGGTGCGAGCTCCGAGGCAGTGACAGTGCAGGTGGAGAGCGGACAGATTCAAGAACTGTCTAGAAGGCAGAACTGGAGGTGAACACTGGATGTGGAAAGAGAAGGAGGATTCCTAGCTAAGTGTGATTCCCATTAAGAGTGATTTATAAAAAGAGAAACTAGTTTGGGGGAGAAAATTATGGGCCAGTTTCTATGGCTACGTAATAATCCACCCAAAAACTTATTGGTGGAAGAGCATAAACAACACGTATTTCACTCGTAAACCCGCAACTGGGCCAGAGCTCAACAGGGGTCTCTCCTCTCTGCTCTACTTCACATCAGCTTGGGGTGGCTTAAGGCAGGGGTCGTGAGGACCTGGAATTATCTGAATGTTCATGCACTCACCTACCAGGTAGTTGATGGGAAAACAAGCATCTAGGAGCTGGCACAGCAGGGGCTCCTTGGCATTTCTGTCTCTGTGTGTGGCCTCTGCCCATGGTCTGTCCAGCAGAGTGGCTTCAAGACAGTTAAGCTTCTTACATATTGGTTTAGGGATTCCAGGGTGCTGGGAGTCAGGAGTGGGGTGGGGGGACAGGGAGAGATTGAGGTCAAGGCAGTAGGTGTATTATTCTTGTAGCCTCGTCTCATCTAACCTCCAAAAGTATGCAGCATCACTTCTGCTGCCTTTTATTTATTACAGGCAAGTTCATAAAATTGACCATGTTTAAGAGGGGATGTAGGTACAGTGGCTCCCGCCTGTGTAGTCCCAGCTACTGAGGAGGCTGAGGCAGGAGGGAGGATCGCTTGAGTCCAGGAGTTCCAGACTGCAGTGAGCCCTGATAGAGCCACTGCTCTCCACCTTGGGAGATGGCTCAAAACCCAGCCTCCAAAAAAAAAAAAAAAAAAAAAAGAAGAAGGGGAATTAGATTTCACCCTTTGTGGGAAGACTATTGTTGAAGAATTTACAAACATGTCTTAAAACTACCACAGATGATCAATTCTGTTTTAGAGAGATTGAGTTTGAGTCTCTGGGTTCTTTAGCCTGGTTCTGAAGAAAACAGAGTCTGAGGTAAGCATGAATCCTTATTTTTTATTTGAAAGGTACACACCCAGGGCAGTGCAAGTAAGGAGTAATGGAGGTGAGACAGGGAAGGATGGAAAGCAATTCGAGATGATGCATTTCCATGCTGGTCACTGATTCCCAACAAGCCCAAAGAGACAGGACAGGTGGCTTGGTAGTAATGGTGCAACCACATGGACCGTCTCCAGACAAACTGCATGAGATTGTGCGTTGGAGCAATTCATGGGATGGAGAAAGGAGAGGGAGTCTATTTGACTAGGTCTCTTTTGTATTAGTTTTCCATTACTGCACAACAAATTACCAGAAGTTCGATGGCATAAAATAGTGTTAAAATACCCATTTGCTAGCTCACAGTTTGGTAAGTCAGAAGCCAGGTGTGTTGTGGCTGGGTTTCTTGTTTGAGGTATCATAAGGCTGGAATCAAGGTGTTGGGCTGGCTGAGCTATTGTCTGGAGGCTCTCAGGAAGATTCCACTTTCAAGCTCATTCTTGTTGTTGGCAGAATTCAGTTCCTTGTGGTTGGAAAATGGAGGTCCTGTTTCCTTGCCAGCTATTGGTCTGGGGCTGCCCTCAGCTCCTAGAGACCACCCACATTTCTTGCCATGTGTCTCTTCCATCTTCAAATCAGCCATGGTGAGTCAAATCCTTCTTGTGCTTTAAATCTCTAACTTCATCTCCTAAAATAAGCCAGAGGAAACTCTGCTCTAAATGCATGATTAGGTCAGAATCCTCTGGATAATTTCTCTATCTTAAGGTCAACTATGTCATACAACACAGCCTAGTCACAGTAAAATCCAGCATAATACAGTCCCGGGGATTATGTACTCTAGTACATAATCTTGGAAATCTTGGGGGGCATTTTAGAATTCTACCTACTATACCTCCCATTCTTAAATCTGATTTCAAAGCCCTTGTTCCCCCTGCTATCCAAAGCTGCTTGATAATATTAACACATAGAGACGTGGATTATTTGGGGCTGACAGTATGTCAATAGATGAGAGGTAGAAATCAAACTCTTCCATTTCTGTTCTGCTTCTATGACTTTTTTCAAAAAGAATGGTCTGTGAATCCTATCACATATTAAGTGCTCAATAAATAGTTGTTGAACAAACAATGTACTGGATAGAGAAGAATATTGGAAGGCTTAATGTGATAGGTAAATAGATTTTAAATAAGCACCTAGTTGTTTTAAAAGAAATTCTTTTTAGTTCCAGATGAATTACATTTCTGAGTCCTGGGAGAATAATAGGTGAGATTCTGCAAAACCAACTCAATATATATAGATCTGTTGAATAAATTAGTGAACGAATTCATTTTGTTTGGTGATCTGACTTCCAAAATATTGAATTATAATAAATTTCTGTTTAGTTATACATGCAATACATTCATGATTAATTCAATCTGTTATAATCTGATAAAATCATTATATTATTATATAATTTGTGAATATATTAAAATGTAAATGTAATGTGATAAAGTGCAATGTGGGAACCTCAATCTCTTCATCACAGATGTATCTTTCTTTACTCAAAAGAACTTTGAAGACATTTTAATATATATAATGCTTTTCTCATCCTGTGTGGTACATTTTGTAAAATAGTAACTTTATTATGAGTACCTTTGTCATAGCAGTAAGTTAGTAAGTACCAAAAGTCTATTATGAACTAAAAACTACTTACACAAAACTGGTGCAAAAAAAATTACATATAAACATGCATACCATTAAAGTAGAAAAGATACTACCTAATATGTGATAACTCAGTGCTAGGACACCTTGAACTTTATGATACATCCCAATTTCCAAGATGCTAAAGGTGAAAATAAAACCTATCTTAATACAGTTTTTACACACATGTACTACATAACTAAAACAGAAAATTTACATGTGATATTCTCTATTCTATTTATTTTTTAAAATGATGTTGTGGGTCCACTATATTAATTTTACCACCCACTAATGAGCAGACCTGATCTAAACACTGTCATGTGTCACAGATGATTAGAAACCTTGTTAACATATACAACCAAGGTGCTAATTGCTCAATTCTATAGTAGGTGCAGAAGAAGAAAAGGAACATTTTAATGTGGACAGAAGCCACCTGGAAAGTTTTAAAATTAGAAAGAAAAATTTAGCCTTGAATAGATGGTAGAATATGGTGAGATAAAGACTAGGAAGTGAACAGTTGAGAAACTTAAAATGGAGTGGGGGGGACCCTCAAATGTAAACACAAAAAAATTCTATTTCTTTTAAAAGAAAATCTAGCCATTTAACTTAATAAAAAGAATATATAAGAGCACCATTTGGTATAGTAAAAGTCTCAATAATTTCAAAGATGAGAACAAAGTTTAATGTCTCCCCTACAGAAAATATAAACTTGAAAAAATTAAATACAACTTTCAAAGAATGAAAATAATATAAAAGCGATTTAGACAAACCTTGCTGCAATATTTGTTTTGTATCCTTCTTGATATAAATTCAAAAGGAATGAAATAGTTTGATAGTAGCCTGAAAACAAGTGGCTGGACATCCCCCCACCCTCAGTTTTTCTGTGCTTCTCTTGGATGCAGGCATTAATGCAAAAATGAAATGTTGGAATCCCCTCCTTGCCAACCTCTGTGCGCATTAAAAAAAATCCGAGGATATAATGAGGCACCCAGTATAAAACTGGCTGGCTGAAATCCTCAATGACTTCTGCCTACATTTATCCTTCAGAATTTCTCTCTACTCCTGGCAAAAAGCAAACACACACACACACACAAGCCCATTTTGTATGTGTATGTAAAAACGTGCACGCCACAGTGCAAACATGTGATCGCATTAAAAAAATGTGCAAACTTGGCAGTTAGGAAATGTTAGTAGGTGAAATGCAATCATTAGTAGGTGAAATTTCAGTCCCTCTGATGAAGATAACCATCTTTCAGCCGGCCCTAACAGAAAACCTTTGGTTCCTGTTAGACCCCTCCCTCCCCAGTCAGCTGCGGGGCTCCATCCGGAGGGATGGGGGTTCTCCCTTTCCATCATAGCTAAGCGTTCCCAGAACCAGGAGAAACCCTGGGTTCCCGCAGAGCACTCAACGTGCAGCAAAGTGTCCCAGCTCTGCAAAGGGCAGCTGGAAATGGATTTAAAATGGCAACGCTGACCAATCAGAGCCGCCGCGCCAAAGCAGACATTTACATGCGCCTCCTCCATATGCACCGCGGAACCTGGCGGTGCCTAACTCCCGGCTTAGGGCTGCAAAGTAGGCGTTTTTATTCCACGGTGGTCTGTATTTGGGAAAAAAAAAAATTCTTCCCCAGGTGAAAGTTTTTATTTTGGAATTAGTCCAAAATAATTTTGGGTGTGATGTGTGAAAACCTGAACCTAATTTTTTCAGAGTTTTGTGTTATTCAAGGATGAAAAGAGGTACATTTTAAAATGTACTCCACCTCTTAAAAACGGACTGTGGCCATTATGGTGTTCACATAACTCAGAAACAGCCCAGGCTATAAAATTAGGACTTGGCAGAAAGGGAGTTCTTAGGGAGAAGGTTAAATCGAGGTAAATTGAAGGGAAAGTTGGGCAGTTGGTGCAACTGTGGGCTTAGCAATCCACGAGGTCCCCTTTACACTGCTAGCGTCGCAACCCGGGGAGACTTTCCTCGTCTGAGTCTTTCCCGGAGGAAAAAAGCTCACTGAAGAAACTGGCGCGCTCCGTGTGCGTGTGTGCACATTGTTTGCACGTGTCTGCGAATGTGCATGCCTATCCGCGTGCCTGTGTGTGTAAATATGCATGTGTTTGAGAGTGCATCCGAGCGCGCGAGTGTGCACGTGTGTCCGCGTGCAAGTGTGCATGCGTTTACACTTGTGTGCGTGTGTATCTGCGTGCATGTGTCTGTATGTGCGTGCGCGCTCGCCCGCGCGCTCTGTGGGGAGGGCATTCCGAGACCGAGGAGGGCTGTCAGGGCCCGTCTCCTACTCCTCTGCAGTCCCTTTCCACTCTCAGGGAGCAAGAACGCTGCCGCGGGTGCAGCCAGAGTCTTCCTGCAAAGTGTTGGCTCCGCACCGCGGAAGCGCAGGTAAAGGCCGATCCCCGAAACGTGGCTCTGGGATAGTCACGTTTCCTCGCCTTTCCAGGACAAGTGCCCAGGGGTGACCTCGGGCGGCGGGTGGGGTGAGGCCCGAGGCGAGCCGGCCCGGGATCCCCCGCCTGTCCCTTTAACCCCGCCGCCGGGCGGGAGCACGTGAGCGGGGCTCCGGGTGGCACCCGGGCGCCGCCGCCGCCGAGGCAGTTGTATTTCGAACGCTGCCTCTGGCCCGCGGCCAGGCGCCTTGGCTCGGCGGTCCGCCTGGCCTCCCTCCTCCCCATACTTTTCTTCCTGCGCAGCCCCCTCCCCTTTATCCGCCCACGATTAGAGGTGGGCACTCCCCACCCCCCACCGGCCGCCACCCCCTCCCCAAGCACACACACACTCATCCCACTTGAATCCTGGGGCAGGAACTCAGAAAACTTCGAGCCAGGGCAGCGCGCGCTTGGTTCAGGACGCCGGAGAGAGCAGCCCGTCCCCCTCCGACTCTCCGGTGCCGCTGCCGCTGCCGCCTGCTCCCGCCACCCGAGGAGGCGCAGTGCCACCCACTGCTCTGTCCTTCCCTTGTGCTCTGTGCCCGACCCTATCCCGGCGGAATCTCCTCAACCTCTCATTACTTTCCGACTGCCCAAGGCACTTTCTCTCTCCCTCTCTCTGTCTCTGTCTCTCTCTCTCTCTCTTGCTCTGTGAGCGCGGAGCGGGGGGGAAGAGGAAGAGGAATTCTTTCCCCGCCTAACATTTCAAGGGACACAATTCACTCCAAGTCTCTTCCCTTTCCAAGCCGCTTCCCAAGTGCTCTCGGTGCCCGCAACTCCTGATCCCAAACCGAGAGAAGAGGCTCTCCAACCTCAAGCCCTCTTTCCCTTGTCCTTCGTTTCCCTCCTCCTCTCGCTACCTCCACCTCCACCGCCACCTCTACCTCCGGCACCCACTCACCGCTGCCGCCGCCACCGGCAGCGCCTCCTTCTCTCCTCCTCCTCCCCTCTTCTCTCTTTTTGGCAGCCGCTGGACGTCCGGTGTTGATGGTGGCAGCGGCGGCAGCCTAAGCAACAGCAGCCCTCGCAGCACGCCAGCGCCCGCTCACCCAGCCTGCTTCTCCACCCCTATCACCTAATCTCCCGAAAGGTGCTGAGCAGAGTCGGGCAGTTGAGGCGAAGCGGCTGCAGCGGAGTTAGCGGCGGCGGGAGGCAGGATGAGCGCACGCGGTGAAGGCGCCGGGCAGCCGTCCACTTCAGCCCAGGGACAACCTGCCGCCCCGGCGCCTCAGAAGAGAGGACGCGGCCGACCCAGGAAGCAGCAGCAAGTCAGTACGCGGGCGCGGTGGGGGCACCAGCCCACCCCCGTTCCCGCTGCCAGGGCCGGGCGACGCGCCGGGCGACCCGAGCGCGGGAGCCCAGTCACCGGCCACGGCACGCTGCCCGCCGGCGGCGGGGGAGGGGGGCGGAGGGCGGGCGGCGGAGTCCCCCACGACTGAGCCGCGGAGCCCCGGGGCGCCCGCGTCCCTCTGGGCGGGGAGGTGGGGAGCCGCGGCGGGCGGCCGCGGGAAGGCGGGAGGTGGGGTTGGGCGAAACTCTTCCTCGGACTTTCGCTATTGTGCACGGCCCTGAGTGGCGCGGTATCGCCTGGTGACTGCAAGTGGCCGGGGTCCCGCAAAGCAGGGCTCTCCAGAACTTTCCGAGCCGCTTTTGCAATTGCCGGAGAGGAAGGAGGTGCCGGGGACCGGGGCGCTCCGGCCGATCGGGGCTGAAGGGGCTAGAGTCCTAGGGATCGAGGGCTCTTTCTCCCGCCTCCCGGGGCTGCTCGCGGGCCGGGGGCGGGTGCGCCGCAGTCACCCAGTTGGCGCCCTCCTCAAACTCCCGGTGGCCCAAAACTCGCGCCCTCCCGACAAAGAACGCGTGGGGACCGGGCTGCCTGGTCCTCTTAAGGCTCTTTAAATGCTGTGCGGCAGCCTCCGGAGGTGGCCTGGGAAGGGCGAACGGGGGAGCCTGGGTCTCCGCGGGACGAGGTTAACTCGTTCGGCCAAGGGCGCGTTGGTTCAGGACGCCGGAGTGTCCGAGAGGGTGCACGGTAGCTAGGGTCGCTTCCTCGTTAGGCGTCCCGTCCCCCTTTTGCCCCCGAATCCGGCGCCTCAGAGCTGCAGACATTAAGTGTTCTTCTCCTAGGCGAGTGGCTGGGGGTTGGGAGGGCAGGATCGAGGGGAGCCCGGGACCCCGCGGAGTGGAGGGTTTTGTCTGCGGATACAACCAATTAAGCGTGCAGCCGGCGCTTGCAGAGCTGCGCGCAGCGCCCAAGGCTGGGGGTTTTGTTCGCTGCAATTTCCAAGCCTCGGCGGGCAGGGTTGGAGCGGGGTATGTCTATTGAGAACATTTAAACTCCACTTCCTTGGGCTTTAAAACTTCTCCTTCGCTCCTTAGCCTTAAATCGCTTCCTTCGTGGCAAATAGGCCGATTAGAAAATAATCCTAGAGTCCCAAAGCTGCCCGAGAGTAAGGTGGGGAAATTGAACAATGTTTGCTTTCCAGTGCATTTTAGAAAAACTGAGAGAGTTGTACCTTTTTGAAATCATCAAAGGAAACAAGCCAATCTAGAGGCCCCTGCGTTTTCCCGCTCTGCCCTAGCGACACTTTACACCGCATTTGAATCCTGTTTTACACCTCCCAGGAAGTCTCTGCCCTCCCCCACTTGTTTCCCACCCGCCGCCTAGCTCTCCCTAACTCTACTAATTGCCCCCCCCAAAAAAAAAATTCCAGAAGAAAATGCACTGGGGTCTGGAGATGATTGGATGTTTTTACCTTTGAGTTAATACAGAGTTCACAAAGAAAGAAAAATGTGTCTCCAATGTGTTTGCACTGGATGTGCCCAACTGGCGCTAGTGGTCCCACAGAAAGCTTGCAGGGAACCTTCCCCAGATTCTGTAAATAGGATGCGAATTTCCATTGAGGACTTTCATGTGTTTTAAGTTAATTAGCCTCACTTAATCACTGAATCTGAATGAAATGTGAATAGATGATTCACTGGATAAATATTTAGGATCTGGAATATTAATCATCACATTCTCTTAACCACTTGAGTATTTACTACTTGGCATGGGAGCCATTTAAAGTTTTGCTAAACCTAGTGATTGTTTCAATTTCTCCTTCCCAGACACTCCATTCCTCCTCACTTCCCCCGCCAAGCCTTTTATTTTTCTCTAATCCACCCCCATAAGAGTTTTCTCAAAAGAAAGTTTTGAAGAAAAATTGTTTATTTTTATCAAAAGCTATTTAAATTTAGACTGGAGACCATGTCTGCATCTCCAAAAGGAAGTGGAGAATTGAAGCAATTATGTAGATAATTCAAGCAAAACCTCCCACCACAGATTTACCATAATTATTTGGAAAGTTTAGGGGGAATGGAGTTATTTTGAACTGAAGAACTTGGATAATTGCTCCAATATTTCACTCACAATGTGTCGGTTTGAGGCGTAATAGACCTAGAATGCAGGTATACAGAGACAATTAAAAACTGCCTTTTCAATATGGAAGATGGTTGAAATATCTATGACGTTAGCTTCATATTTCTGTTGTTTGAAATGCTAGTATAATGGATAGTGGTATTCATATAAAATGGTTATTATTTCTGTGAGTTGCCAAACGCATCACCATGTAAACTTTACACCTTCAAAATATATGACTTTCTTTCTAGAGCATGCAATATTTTGGCCTTTGTTACTATTATAGGTTTGAAATAGAATCTAGTTTTCATATACAAAATAGAGTTTCCTCTTTGAACCCTTGCGTTAAAAGTACAGTTATTACCCTTTTCTGTAAACTCTGTACCATCATCATCCATTTATGCCTGAACTGAATGTGTTCCAACGGCTCTGTTGAGCAGTCATTTCAGAAAATATAGCTAAAGAGTTAGGGTCAATTTCTTTCAGACGGTCTTGCCACAACAGCATTTTTTTCCCCCCACAATTAGGAGCCAACCGGTGAGCCCTCTCCTAAGAGACCCAGGGGAAGACCTAAAGGCAGCAAAAACAAGAGTCCCTCCAAAGCAGCTCAAAAGGTGAGATTTCTCGAGTCAAGCTGTCCTAACTTTTATCAATGACTATAGGAACCTCCCTGTAACTTTCCCATTCTGAATCCACACCTAAGGATTTGTCCCAGCTGGGTAACCCAGGACTCATTTCCTACGTTTAACATCAGTTAGATGGGAGTTAACTTTTCTTCTAAGTAGATGCTTAGCATAAAAAATTCATGAAGATACTTACAATGTTGTTTTTAAACAAACAACCACCAAATAATATGAACCTTAAAATCAGGGAGTGGGGAGGAAGGAAGGGGGAGTGGAGAATGACAGAATAATATTTGCACCAGTTGTAAAATAGTTAAAAACAAATCAAAACTATAGATTTGCCTGGTGGTGAAGTTTTTGCAATTTCCTCTGAAAAATAATAGAGTTTAATTTACTTTGTGCTTATTTACATGACTACTGCAAACCAACTCCTATTAAAGTACTTTGCCAAATAGATGATAATTAAAAGTAAATCCAATTATGGGATACTGGAAACAATTTCATGAATTTTACAGCTTTAATTGTGATGATAAAGTATACCGTTTGTTCTACAGTAAACCGGCAATGTAGTATATCATAATCTCAAAAAGCCTTTCCGTCAAGTGATACAGAAATGCTCTGAATTAGACAATGAGAAGTTTTAACAAATATTTGACTCATTTAATATATATTTTTGGGCAGGACAAAATCCAGTCAAGTGTAACATTCAACACTTTTCTGAATAAATTTTAAATTGCAGTTTAAAATAGTTTCATGTTGGTTGTATTTGAGCTAGAGAAGAGGAAATATCTTAGGGTCAGTGCATGTACAGAGAAGTGAAGATGAATATAAAAGTTAGTCATTTTTTGGCTTTATAAATAAATTGGGAAAAAAGTTTCTGCATTTTATTTGTAGGTTTGTATAGTAGTTGAGAATAAAGGTTTAAAAATCAGAAATAAATTTCAATATACTTTTTCAATAGATTTGAGTACACCATGTTTAATATTTGTTAGAAAGGACTGTATGCTCATCTTTATGGAGTTAATGTTTTGTGTGGTTTTTCTCCATGACTGTGGGCAGTAACCATATTATATGTGATAGTTTTCAGTGTTGTAAACTGCCATAGCAACAATTTTTTTTGGAAGTTACTATGAAGTTATTTAGAAAGTAACTATGACTTCTTGTCTGTTATTAACAGTTTTGAACAGAGTTGAAGGAGCAGATTCTTAATATAATTAAATTTAACTGCTGCTTAGTGTTTAGGTTTAATTGTGATTTATATTTAATTAATAAACTTTAAAGTAGCTCTAAGTAAACTTGTCATTTAAAAGTGACAATAATATAATCTGGTATTCTCAATATGAATACTTTGCTTGTTCCATTTTACCTGGTTTATAAGTTAACGAAAAAGAACTAATTTTACCAGGGAGTTTTTCTGTGTTGCATAAGTATGGAATTTACCTTATTTAATTTTATTCTAAGGACATGGCAAAGGAATGTGTTAGTAGTTAGCTAACAAACATTTAAGCTTTGATGTAATTGCTCTAAAAAAAATGCATCATTATAATATCTCCTGGGAAGAAATCTTTAAATCTCATCATAAATAAATTATTTGGAATTTAATACAAAAAAAAGGAAAACAAATTACCTTCCGGATTTCACTGTATTACATTTTTTGAATGAGTAAATAGAAATGTTCCCATCACATTCTCTTCATTTGAAAAAGTTTACCACTGGCTACCAAAATCTTTATTGACAAAAGGAAAGTTGAGACTTGTGCCTAATTTACCACTTAAAGCAAAATAAAAAAAAGTTGCTGTATTCCCAAGTAAGGTTGGATTTATGTTTAGTGACTTTAGTGCTAGGCATTTACAAGTGACCCTCCTAGGTAACTCATCTTCCTGATAATTATTCATATGTATGCATACATTATTACAATTTCCAAAACAGAAGTAGGTTTTCTTTTTTTCCAAAGAAGTCCTTCTCTTAAATCTTTCATTCTTCCAGACACAATTATTTCACACAATTCTGTTATAAAAGTCTCTCTTGTGATAAAAATGAATAAATACATTTGCCCATAACATGACTGTTATTTTTCTTCAATTTTGTAAATTACGCTTCATTTGGAGAAGATAATACTTTGCATAATAATGAATGACATTGATGAATCATTCATCGCATGTGTAAACTTAAGGTATTTTCACTTTCAAATCAGTATTTGTTGAGTATGCTACTTCTCTGTATAAACATGATGTTCAAACATATTTGTTTATTAAGTGTATATTGTGTTCTAAAAACACATATGCTTGTTAGGATTTTGAAATGCAAATCTTTTTAGAAAAAATTGTTTTTCACAACATGTAAGATAAACATACCCTGACCAGAGTAGATATGAGAAGTCTTCTATGATTAATAAATTGGGTGTTTTCCTGCAAACTGAGACTCACCACAATGAAAAATACATTACAAAAACTGGTAAGTATATGAGAAGAAAGAAGTCAAAAATTAGAGAAGATGCAATGTACACTGGATTCCTGATGATGTTGTGTTTAAAATTTCTTGCTGCTTGAAATTTCTTTACTTAACAAAATTTGTGTTTAGACGCAGTAACTGGCCTTGGGGCATTTGAAAACAAAACTGCTTGTTAGAAAATGAACAGTGTGAAACTTGACAATGCATGCAGAATATTGCAAGACCAAGTGGACGACTACTAAATTAGCCATCACTTTAATTTCAGACCACATTCAATAGAAAATTGATTTATGTAATATGTAAAACAAACACATTTATAAAAACACAATTTGTTATGCTTGGAACTTTTGGAAGAGAAGATAAGTATTCTTTGATCTACTTATATTCCATTAAACCTAATTCCCATGGATGCCCGTTATATGACAATTGTAGTCATTCCTGAGGAATCCAATCTGAGTGCTCAGAATTTGTCCCTGAACCAGTTTCATATTGTTACCTTAATAAAAGGAAAGAAGTCAGAAGTTAATGTTTTACTGAATAATTAATTTATCCATATGTCTGTGTGTTTGTGTATGTTTTTACCCCTTTATTAATTTTTTGGTTTGCTGTACACCTATGACCAGTGGTCTCTTAATTTACTTTTAATTTTTTTAGTTTTGTTTTCCTGTCATGGTTGTGCTAGATAGAAATACTTTTTATTTTCATGTCTTCCATGTTTGGAGAGAAGGAAGTTACAACCTCCTTTAGTTTAGGGTTTTGTTGTTCCTTTTTCATCATGAGAGAGGGGTTGTCACTAAATTCTTCAGTGTTTAAAGTCTCAAGTCAAATTCATCTTTAAATTGTAAGCCAATCCTCCCTCAGGTATTTTTAGGAAAAATTTTTTTCTGGAGTTGAATTAAATTTTATTAGAAGGAAAATGAATATAACAAAATCTCAGGTGTAAGATAACCCTACTTCATAGTGTCATAGATTTGCTTAATCTTCCTTTTGACTTTAGATGTAGTGGCCAGACCTAGACAGCAAAGTACAGAATGAAAATATCATCTAGGTAAAGCAGCTATAGTTTAAATAATCTGTTCAAAATAAATATTTAATGTCTATCTTCAATTTGCTATAAAACAAGTACTGATATTAATTGAATGCTATAAAGACTAGTTCATGCTCCTTCTAATCATTTGCATTCCTAGAAATATGGTTTATTTTTCATAAATCATTGCTAACACCAATCACCGATATTTTAGGAAGAGAAAATGTGGGTTTCATTTACCATTTCAGGTAACTCATGCAGCATAGATGCTAAGTGAGGACAGAATTTTCTTCAGAATATAGTAGGCCTAAGTGTAGAAAGTAACCAACATCATTATAGGTAAGTCAGGGAAAGGTGTTGGAAGTTGTCATATAATTCCAGCCTATGGTTTCTACAGTACTAATATGATTTAGTTTGATTCCTCTGTGTTTTAACAGGCAGGTAAGTTCCATTTTGGGATTCAGGATCCTATCTGAGTATACAAATGAATTTAGGCAGGGGGAATTAAGTAAAGCCCAACTGCTATCTCCGTTATCTTTATATTTCAGCTGACCTACCTAAACAATTGACTCATTTTTTAATTTTACTTTACTAGGGAAGACAAAGCCTTGCCTAATGCATCAGCAAATTCTATCTGGTAATGCCTTTTTTGTCATCACAGATTATATTCAAATATGGGAGATGTAAATACGTTTGAATTACTTTATGAAGTAACTTTATTTCAAGGGAACCATAGTTCTTTCTGATTCTCTAGAAGCTATCATCCTTCTGAACTCTTCTGAACTTGAAAGCTCCTCATTACTTTGGCTGACCTACATT
Organism: Indri indri; assembly: GCA_004363605.1. Lineage (NCBI taxonomy): Eukaryota > Metazoa > Chordata > Mammalia > Primates > Indriidae > Indri > Indri indri. The sequence continues at coordinate 21,121 of RJWJ010004060.1, read as the reverse complement.
CCCGGCTCATTTTTATCTCAAGGTCTCAACAGATCATTTTGCTAAGGAGATAGAATATACCAGATTGGTATTCTATTGCATTTCAGTTCTTTCTTGAGAATAGATGGATGCTGAAGGATCATTCAAACCTGTCTTGTCTTGTTAGTTGACTTTCTGCAGTTTCCAGAACAGAAGACACAGGTGGAAACTGAATTGCACTGTCCTAGATTCTGAAATTTTTGGTTATGAATCTTTGTTTTGCCAACCAGAAGAAAAAGGTGAATGGAGAGCTGACTGTATTTTAGGCTATTGCTTTATTTTATATTGCTTTAATACACTGACCAATTTTGAATGGCTTATTGTATTTGATTCAGTGAGAAGTAGTATGGGCATTCTCTTTTGTCTAGGATAATAACAGATTTGTTCAGAAGGTAATCCCTGTGAAATCTTGTATCATCGCTATTAATTTTTCTGATTACAAAAGAGGCAAAGGGAAGATTTGGAGGAGGAATACCTGAAATTTTGAAAATGACAACCTTTTGTGTTATTTTGGCTTTGGTTTTAATTTAGTGTTTGTATATGTGAAGATAAGCATGTGCAAAATAATGCGTAGAAGTTGACAATGAGGGCTTCCTTGGGTAAAACAAGAAAGAACTACAATGGGTGATGGGATTTACTTATATTTCCTATTGAAAAATTTATTGTGATACCAAATTGTAACATCTTTTCAAGACTAAAAGTTTTGTACTTAACATTGGGGAACCCACAGAACTGGATTATCAAAAATGTAAAATGAGAATTTCCTGAATGCTTAGTCTGATTGATTAGTCCGGTTGATTTTGATGCCAGTGCACATTGATTTATGCTGTTTATACTTTTTAAAAGAGCAACTAAAACAAATAAAATTTGATTTTCTAGACTTTGGATAGGGCTCCACAAATTATCAGGTTCAGCAGATCTAAGTCTTAAAAAAAAAAATCAAAATACATGAAAACAAAACAGGGACCATCACACCCAAATATTTTTCTAGCTCGTTTTTTGTACAGATGCATGATTGATTTGGAGTAGGGGAATTCTGGCTTTGTCTATCATTCATCACAGTACATATAAAATATAGTAAGAACATTTATAGTAGCAAAAAATTAATAGCCACCTAAATTTGTCCCTGAAGTCAGAATTGAATTATTCTCGTGGTTTCCAAACTCTGCTCTTATCCATGTGTTTATAGGAAACTTGGAAATATTTTACTTTTAACTAATTTGATTTTCACCCTAGAAGGTTATCTTTTGTATTTTAAAATTTCCCATGGCAATTTTATTTTATATGAGAATAGCTCCCCGAAGAACAGACCCTTTACTGCCTTGAAATCAGATTGGGTCTCAGTTCTGCTACCTACAGACTTGGGCAGGTTGCTTAATCTCCCATTTGTAAAACAGGGAAAGTAATAGCTGCCCTACTTAAGATAATGCTTGGAAAATCACTGTGGAAACTTACAGCATTGGTAGGTGTTCTTTTTAAGAGTAACATTTTAAAATAAGGGGAGAGAGAAGGAATTACATTTGACTACCTACTAAATGCCATAGCTTTTATCAGGTACCTTACATATATATTAGCTCCTTTAATCCTCTGACATAGGCATTATGGTCTTCATTCCATAAATGAGAAAACTGATTGAAAGATGTGAACTATGATATGTCTGATTTTCAGCTCTAGTGAATGATCACACGTGGATTTGAATTCCACTTTAATGCCAAAGCTTATACCCTTTCCCTACTTTGTGCTGTCAAATATTTTAATAAGATATTTATTATAAGGTAGATTTCTGTTATCTCCAGTGATGTGAAACACAGGTTGGAAGTTAGGTTTTGAGAAACCTTTGAAGTGGCCCTCCAAAGGTTATAAAGGGATTGGAAATGTGTGCCTTGTGTGACCAACAACCCACAGACTTCTGGTCTCCAAATAAAGCATAGGGCTATGCCTTTGGGGATTATATCACATCCAGAAGTTCCCTTATTTGTTCAATGAGAAGGCTAGATGAAACGATTTCTGAAGTTTCGCTGAGCTCCAGCATGCTGATGGTAAGAAGGAAATAAGACACACATATAATATAAATTCCTTCCCTCCTTCCACCCTCCCTCCTTTTCTCCTTCCCTTCCAGAAGTATGATATGAATACCTCCTGTACGTCAGGCACTAAGCACTGTCATCAAACTCAAGAAATACGTTTACTAGATGAATTCTTTCTTAACTTTTTAATGTGGAGTACATTTAAGAGCCTGGAGTACCAGAACTTCTTAGAGGAAGAGGTGATTCCATTTCCCATTTAACATTTCTCCTACCCTCTTGAACTTGCTTCTAAACATATTAAAAATTAAGTTTACAGTTAGGAATCTAAACTTCAAAAAAAAGATTAAAAAATATGAATAGGGACAATCAAGGAAGAAATAGTACTTTTAACAATATGGTATGATTGTTGTGACTATTAGCATAATAGTGCTGGTAATATTCTGAAATACTAGTTGTTACAAATGCAGAATTCCTACTGTTGCTCCCTTTTCTCCAGCTATATAAGCAATAAATACTTAGACCTAGTTACGTTTCCATTATACATAGGTTTATAGTGTAGAACCAAACTCTATTCTGGGAAAGGAAAACCAACTATACACTTCTACTGTATTGCATTTGTTGATACATTAAAACAAAACAAGCCCCCTGAAAGTTTTGTTTGTCTTCTTTGAAAAATAATATTCTGAAGAGCATTAAACACAGGAAAACAATGTTCAAGCCAGTGTTTTCCAATATGTAAAAATCCTGCATCTGTGCTGGTTTACAAACTAAAATCCTAACTTGTTTTGCAGCCTTTGTGAAGTTTGATTAGAATGATTAAATAATGTGGGTTTTAAAGAACAATGAAAACCTCCCAGATCGACGCCACACAGCACAACTAATGTGTTTCTTCTAGATGTAGTCTCAGAAGAGGGTTTCAGTTTACATGTAACACTGGCCTGAACGACCAAGGAGCAAGTTTGCTTTTAACAAGTCCGAGTGATAATCGTGATATTTTGCCCTTTGGTTAATGGTGCGAATTTTATTTCTCAATAGGCTTTTTGTAAATGAGATGCTCATTTAAAAGTCATCTTATTTACAGGGCTTTCTCTCTCTTTGAGAGATTCACTTTCTCTGACTTTGAAATGGAGTGAAACCCTTTTAGGAAAAATACCCCTCTCTTCAGTAGATTTTAGATACACCCGGATCACGTCATGGCCCCTGAAACATAACAACCGCACAGAAAAAGCCAGGTGTAGCACCATTAGCCTTTCAGATCAATAATTTCCTCCCCTCAACCCCACCTACCACCCCCATTCCCATTAAAAAGGATTTCTATCTTCCACGTTTGTGTAATCTACTACTGGGTAAATTGCAATCTTACAATTGCTCCCAAAGATTAAATAAAATGCTGCTTCTGTACTAGAGAATTTTGTATTCATACACCTCACTAGGCACTATCCAAAGGGTTTCTTGAAAGCTTCATTCTAAAGGTGGTGTATGTAATGGAATATTTGCATTTTCTGAACCTTCTGTGAGATATGGAACTAACTTCAAGAAAAACTTTCCCTTTAAGGGCTCCATCTTGCTAGGAGTGAAAGAATATCTGTGGCAGGCACTTCCAGGTGCCGGGATGACTCCTCCAGGAGGCGTTATCTCCATTTTGCAGATGACACCAGATTAAGGTTTTCAGGAACCTGCCCAGAGTTATAAAGCTAAAATGGCAGAGTAGGAATTTAAATCTAAGCTTTCCAAAGTAGAGTCTGTGATCCTCTCAGGACACCTCCTCTCCGTGAAGCAACACTCCGAAAGACGGCGTGATTTACCGGGCACTCGCTTAATTCGTGCTCATATGACCGGAATAAGACAATGTCACTAACCCCTGACAAAAAATGATTCCTTTGTGGAGCTATTCAAAAGTAGTAAACAACACTTCAAAGTGCCCTAATCTCATGGTTCCATAGAGCTCCTAAAGGCTACCAGGTTTTTTTTGTTCTGGAAAATTAGCTGAATTGGTGACAAGTTTTATTTCCTAAAATGTTTTCTGTGGTAGCAAATGCTTGTGTACTAAGAGGTGTTAACATTGTTAAGAGGGTAGGTGCACAGTCATTAGAGTCAAGCAAAGCTGAGTTCAAATCCCAGTTTTACCACTTAACCTGTTTTGTGTATGACTTTGAGCAAGTTTTATATATATATAATCTAAGACTTAGTTGCTCATCTGCAAAATAAGAGAAATATTATAATAGTACCCACTTCATAAGGTTGCTGTGAGGGATAAAGTAACAACATGCCTCACTCAGCCCAGCGCCTGGGGTATAATGCTCAAAAAATGTGACCTAACATTACAATCATAGAGTTTAGGTTAATTCATGTGACCTGTTACATAGTAACAGCAGATCAGGGAGATACTATTTGGTGAGAAATCTTGTGACTTATTTTATCTGTTATCTGCCTGTCTATTACCTATCATCTATATCCACTTATTTTTTGCTGAGCAGATTGAAGAGAGAAAGAGGAAGGTTTCATTTGGCAGTGTAGACAGTTATTACATGTCATTTTAGTATCCCTGTACCAAGTACCCACTGGCTATTAACCCAGATAACAAAAGTAAGAGGCAAAACAAGTTGTCCTGGCTCAGGTTACCTACAGTTTTGTGTTGCTATAGCCTTGGGAAAATTCTCATATACGGTACAGTATATACTGAGTTTTCTTTATCCTGAAAAGTATAAACACGTTTTCATAGAAGGTATATATGAGGGTGTGTGTGTGTTCGTGTGTGTTTTTGTTGTGTTTAGGGATTGGAGTAGGGGTGACAAACATCGGAAAGCTAATTACTTTGTAAATACTGTTAACATTTAATTCAAAAGGGAAAAACAACTGTGATGCCAGAAAAATCTTGTGTGAAGTAAAGCAATGAAACCAACTCCCAAGATAATTAGAAATATATTCATGTCAGGTCTGTGTTGAGCGTGGAATTATTGTTAATAATGTACATTTTAAATTAATTATTAATTTTAGGCACTTATAGTTTCCATCTCTGGGGACCAGTGTCGATGATTTCTGTCAGCTTTTTTTCCCCTCTCTGCTTTAGGTGAACTGATTGACAGGTGATTGTTTTAGGCAAGAAACAGGAAATTGATCAAGTAAAAAGTGTGCAAATGTTTTTTTATTTTGAATTAGAATGCTTATGTATTCCCTTTTACATTTAGATTTGCTTTTGGCTGCCAATATAGGTTAGACGTGCTTTGTAAACTGAGAAGCAATATATCAACATTAATTTTTGTAGCTTGAGTTGTGAAATGGAAAGAAAACCTTGATCATTTAAAAAGCATTAATTTTCTAAAATACTAATTCATGTAATTATAGAATGGGGGATAATTTTTTTTATTATGGACAGAAATAAAAGCAAAATAGCTTTTTAAAAAGCATTTTCATGCATTTCAGAAGAGATCACTCCAGGGGAGTCTTTTAGGGAGAGGGGTTGCATAGACAGCTCTTTACATCATGCAGTGGGGGAAAAAAAACAGGAAAGAAGAATCTATTCAAAAATGCAGGAGAAGATGAACCTTAGAGTAGAAAGAGATTGTTAAAATAATCTAGATACCTCATCTGCAAACCAGAACATTCTTACTTGAAATGTGTTCCTTGGGGCAGTACTTTCAAGTAATGTCAGGTAGGAAACCATAATGACTTCCTTTTTCATGTTGCAGAAAGCAGAAGCCACTGGAGAAAAACGGCCAAGAGGCAGACCTAGGAAATGGGTGAGTAATAAGATATAATTTAGTTCTGTTCTTTGTAAAGAAAAATTTTTGTTTTTTTTAATGAGAAAGTTGTATTTCATTAATTATATGAATTTCTGTCTTCTGGTTTGATGAATCATTTGAAAGGGTTAAGGCAAGTGACAAAGTATCACCACTTCTTACCATTAGGCTCCAGGTATTTTACTCAGAACACTTTCCTTTCCTGAAGGTGACTCCTTTTTCGTCCTCTTATCAATATCGAAAGAGTCTCCACTCTTCCTTCACATGGGGTAACAATGAGATGACTTGTTCAGTAGGTCGAATAACTAAAGTTAAACGGTATTATGAAACCTTGGAAATTGATTACAAATGGTGATAAAATTCAGATGAAATGTGTATGAGACACATTTCATTTTCTAGGTGGCTTGTGTTTTCTTTTTTACATTAGCTTTGTTAGGAAGCGAGGGTTTAATTTCCAGTTTTTCTTGCTTCCCTTAGAAATCATTCTCTACCTACTGACATTAGAGACAGTTTCATCCACAGGAGTGCACTTGGTCCCATGGGCACACAGATCCTGTATCTTTTGAGGCCAAAAATTCAGTGATCACTGCAAAACTTGACTAATTTTACCACTTGAACCTGTTCCCTTGATCCCTGCATTACCCTCACTCTTCTGGTCTTTCCCACTGACAGAGGAGAAAAATTTTAAAAATGAATAAAACCATTTCTCAAGAAAGGCAAAGGCGTCCTCTATACCCTCTATTGTCTATGACGGGTTCTTTGGTTTACCTTTTCCCTCTTCCCTAGTTTTTTCTTCATGCTTCATTTTTTTTAAAGTTTCTTTCTTGCTATGCTGAATTACATTTTCCTGTTAGTTTGTTATTCCTTTCTGCTGTAGAATTCTGTATATCACTTTCTATTTACACTTTGGTATTGCCTTTCATTTAATTTATTCATCTTGTATTTTTCCTCAGTTCAGCGTATATTGGGATTAGATTTCTTAGCATGAAGAAATGGGGTGATCTTTAGATTAAAAACATCTCAGTGTTACAGTATAAGCCTGAAGTAATGGTATTTTACTCAACCTTCTGTTCAAAAAATGAATTCTCTACAAATGTACCCACCAGGCGATGATCCTCTAGCCTGTGCTTGATTACTTTTAATGTTAGGGAACTCACTACCTGTTAAGACTGCATCTTCCTTCCTGGAAAGCTCTGAACATCAGAAAATTCTTCCATCTGACTCCCTGTAAGTTCTACCCACTGTCTCTAGACCTCCCTCCTGGGAATATACAGAGTAATTCTTTTCACTTTCGCTAATGATGGCCCTTCAAATATTTGAGGACGATTAACACATACTCTTTGTTCTCTTTTCTGGTTTGGATATCTTCAGTCTTTTCATTTTCTTTCCCATAAAGGAACATTCTTGTTATTCTTTTCTGAGCATGTTTGTTTTTTAATCTTTTGAAATATGTCACCCAGAACTAAGTATCAGATTCCAGGTGTGGGTTCCATAACCAGTGGGTTTATCACCTCTCTTGTTGTACATATGGTTCCAGTTATTTATTCCTGCTTCATCAACCACTTCAAAAACTCAATAGTGCAAAAAAACAACTATTTTATTATGCTTGTGGATTTTTTTGGTCAATAATATGGATAGGACAGAGCAGAAGGGCCTGTCTCTGCCCCAGGGTGTCTGGAGCCTCAGCCGGGAGGACTCAGACATCGAGGGATAACCTGATACTTGGGGTCTAGAATCTGGAAGCTTCTTCACTTACAGGTCTGGTGCTTTGACAGGATTGGCTGGGGGTGCAGGCAGATCTGGGAGTGTCCTCTGGACCACCCACACATGGCCTCTCGGCTTGGCACATTCAGGGCAGTCAGCCTTCTTACATGCACTCATGGCTCCCAGGAAGAGCGTTCTGGTAACTGAAAGTCTTTCTTGACTTAGTCTCCAGAAGTCAAAAAGTGCTACTTTTATTATACTCTAGTGACCACACTGTTGACTAAATTGCTGCTGGCATACCTATCAAAGGTAGGTCTTCTGTTTTCTAAGCATCAGAACTCAGAAAGGACATCCCATCCCATTGAACGAATCAGTAAGACAGACATATATAGTCTTTCTAATCGGCAACGTGATAGAAAATAGATGAGCTATTTGAAGTCACGCGATTAATGTGACTAAAATGAAATAAAATAAATCGTAAGCAAATACAATGACAGCTAACCAGCAAAGTAACCTTTGTCAAGCGGGTTCTCGTAACTGTGTCTTCTACCTTTGGGCTATCCTATAATGCAGTTGTAGTCACGTCACTGCGCCTCTCAGAACCTTTCGGTGGCTTCACAGCTGTCCAGCAAATTAATTACAACCTGCCCTAGTCCTGGGAAGTTGCCCCTTTTACACCCACCTATCTTTATGACTTTCACCCCCTGCCACTCTTCTTCACATAGCTGATGTTTTAGCCAAGCTGGAATAAAATACAGCACAATGAAAGGATCTGTTATGTTTTTTCCTTGATGAGTTCTTGCTAATTTGGGGGGAACTGGATTCCAGGCATCTCATCTTCGTGCTGGGTAAGAAACCCGTGTGGGGCATCCACTGCAGGAACCCTTGCCTTTCTGGGAAGAACTGGACCATTCTCTGACTCTCATGGTTTCTAATTTTTACTGGCTGTGAGAATGGAAAATACTGTGTGGTGAATTGTTACAATGGTCCCTGATTTGGTCCCCAAAGAAGAGTTGTTCTACTTAGAAGAGGAAATAAAAGGAAATTGTATATTTTTTCTAGACAGCGTGTTTCCTCTTTGCTTGTATATCTTCTGTTGGGTAGAGTGTGCAGCCAGACACAGCAAGGCATTCTGCTCAATGGCATTCTTCTCTGGAAAGCTCGTACTGAAGAAATAAATCATTGCATTTTCCATAGGAAATGGGCTTGTACTTTATAGTAAGTTCAGTTCTTTCCAACAGTGTCATTCACTGATTTCCTTGAGTTAGAGATATATTTTTCAACTGACTGGATTTCCTAGGTATATGGCTTAGAAACCAAATTGTTACCCTTTTATTCTTGTGGATTGTTTTGTTTTAAAGTTCTTTTGCTTTTAAAAATATGTTCTATAAATCTTATGGATTTGTGTAACAGGCCTGGGAAAAAATATCTACAGTGACACCCTTTTATCTGATGTAATTGGGATCAGTACTTGGTAGGTTAATCAAAAGTTGATTAACCAAAAGCATGTAGGTATAGGAGAGAAATTTTCAGCAGTCTTGCTTTGGGGGGCGGGGGTGGAGCATTGGCTAAGCCAGTGGTCCAGTGTGCATGTTTACTAGATTTGGTTAAGAACACTTCTACTGTTTATTTCCATTTGTCTTTTTTTTTCTCATTTGAATTAGATTTCAGATCTATTATTTTGATGAAAGAGTACGGATTTTCACTGTGTGTTTGTGTGTGTAGAAGAGGTGAGAAGTAAAGAAAGGAGAGAGAAATGGAGCCTCATTTTTCTTCTGTTTTTTTAAGAAGCTAGGAGCTCAGGAACTGGATTTAGATGGCTTGGGTTCAAATTCTGGGCTACTGCTTGATTAACTGTGGAATCTTGAGCAAATTACATGACCTTTTAAAGGTCCAGTTTCCTTATCTGTAAAGGTACATTTCTCAAAGAGTCGTGAGGATTAAATGAGATAACGCATGCAAAATGTTTAATAAAGGGCATGGCACATAGTAAGTGCTCAATAAACATTAGAAATTATGGTTAATTTCACTGGATACTCTCATGCTCTTATTAGCTATACATAGCCTCAACCCTAATTACTTAAAGCCACTGGTAGTTACACATGGAATGAAGTGACAGAGTTATATGTCAAACTAAACAAGTACCTCTGGTGGTATCATTACGTCTTTGATATAGGCTGTTATAAAGTAGAGTATTATCAAGTTTAAGAATTGCTTATAAATAATATTAAAGTACATTTCAGTTCTATTTGCAGTTAAGGGGGAAATTTTACATTGCAGCTTATAAGCCTGCCTTCTAATATAGAGGTTTGGTGTCATGTGGTTTTCATCAATTTGAAAAGCAGCGTTTCTGCTGTTTGCCTCAATGTGCACATGGAGAGATGTGCTGGTTCTCTGAATTCCATTAGCCAGTCCTGCTAATTGAAATTAGGCATTTAATATTTGCATTTTTCAATTTTTGCCTAGGAAAGAAGCTCATCATATAGTTTAGTGATGGAAAATTTTTGGAAAGAGTTTTAGAGAGTGGAGCTAATGCTTAAGAATACAATGAAATAATTAAAGTTGTTAACCTCACGTATGAAATGCACCATCCAGATGTTGCTTAGTGAAAGAGCTAATGCTTCTGGAAGAAAAGAAGCAAGAACCAAATAGTAAGGAATAAAACGGTGGGAACAAGCGATGCTTTTAAATGTTTTGTTTAAATTTTTATGAGAAAGGAAATTAACAACAGAAAGAAAATGTTCCCCACTATGAATTAATGGTTTTTAAAGGGAAAAAAAAAATCATTCTGGAGATACTGAAAATGACCTAGAAATTGACCCAGAAGTTGACCCAAGGAGCAGATGCTGAAACTTAACTTCAGTTGGTCACTAGAAAGTTACTAACAATCCCCAGCTGGTTTCTCAGGCTGCTGATTTTCTTTATTTGGTAATGGGGTGTGTGCAGTACGTCGATTTAAAAATATGCATTTCCATTCCATCTCTTTTGAGGGGGCAGTTGTCCTTCTTATTGAAGAGCTTGTGATACACAGGAAAGTGATGTAATTTCATTTGTTAGTCAAACATGTGACGATTCTAGATAGGCAACAAGGACTTTTTGTTTTTCCTAGTCTGTAGAAATCTAGAAACTTAAGTGATGATTTGAGGATTGAGGAGGAGGAACTAAATCAGAATAAAATCTGCTACAACCAGACTGACTGAAGCTCTTTGGTTTTTTCTAAAGATCCCAAGTATTAATGTATTGAAGAACCTGGAAACTTAATTTTGAAGTTAAAGCGTTAGGTTTTCATTTCCATTACTTTTTCCCTCCAGATGTTTGCTACTTTTTAAAAAAAAACTTAGCCACTTGTAATTTAACACTTGCCTTGTTTAAGTTGAAATGTAAGTTCATTGCTTAGAATGGAATATCCAATGATGCATATTGCAGATAATTACAATTTTGTACTGGAGTCCGAGGAGAAGAAATGACTTCAATATAACATCCAGAACTGTCTGCTAATGGAGTATATGAAGGTATAACCATTGTCGCATAGAAACTTGATACAATACCATGTTTTGAAAAATAGGAGATGCTCTCTTTAAAGCACATGGAGTTTTGATATATGCTCAGTAATTAAATAATAAATTTTCTGATACGTATAAAAAATGGGTAAGTAATAATCTTCTGAAACTATCTCCTCCTTTGCAATAGCTCATGATTAAAATGGAATACTTTCCAAATCCTTTTCCCTATGGGGAAAGTGGCTTAAGTTTATTTTGTTTTAATAGCTTACTATAAAATTCACTAAAATGATCATTAAAATTGCAAGATTAAATATGAAAATGTTAGTAAGTCATACCCAAAAGGCAAGAATTGGATTTGATCATTAATGTTTTGATTCAACATTAATTTCTTTGTTGTTTGTTTTAATATCTAAGTGTTATTCCTAATTATACTGTTAAATGAGGTCATTAAAAAGGAAGTTGATAATCTGCCCAGCTTGGTCATTCAGTTCTGTTTGGCATGGCCAACTCCACCAGACCCTAACCATTCAGGACTGTGAAGACATTGACCACAGGGTCTGAAGCTCGAGGGGCCCTGTTGCAGTGCTGCAATAGCCTTGTGATCTTATTCAGCTATAATCAAGGAAGAACATGTTTTTATTCTAGACAGGCAGTAGCTCATATAAATGTCCTGTTTCTCCATGAGATATCATCAGATTAATAAAGTCCTGACCAAGACCATTATCTCAATTGTACTCTAATAAAATGGCAGATATTATGGAATTCAGTAACCATTCTGTATGACAATAAATGTAAGACTTTTTTTTACACAGTGTACTATCCCTACTCCCATACACATATTTACCTATACTTACCCAACTTTAAGTATTGATTTTAAGTAGTTAATGTTTCTAAAAGATTGGAATCTCTCATGGTGTATATAAAAAAATTTAATATGCCACACTTTTTATTAGGTAAACAGGTAAAACTGTTACTCCATATTCCAAGAGAACATTTTTGTTCTGTTTTTAAGGGTGCAGTCTGTTTTTAAGATTCTTTTTTTAAATCAAGAAATTCTTGACTCTAAACTCTTTAATACTTGACACAAGTATTTAAACATTTTTGAAAAAATTTCAATGCGATGGGGTTAAACCAAGCCTATGACCTCTACTCCAGATTGAAATAAGGACCTCTGCGTTTTGAGGAACTGAATACCTTTGGGCAGGTCGCTTAATTTACCCATGCTTTTTCTCATGTTTAAGTACTTGACAGGAACATTCTGTCCATAACTAATGGCTGTCAAGCATTTACGGTTGTAAAACACAAAAGTCTTTATTGCTACAGCCAGCTCTATCATCCAGGGACTGATTATTGAGTTTGTCATGATCCAGCCTCTTGTCCCCTTCTTTGCTCTGTTTTCTCTGCTCCCCCCTGCTGCCTGCCCTTTGGCCATTTCACTGCTCATTAGCGCCTCCACCAGATGGGGGGCAGGGGCAGGAACAGGAGGTCAGCTCTGGTGGAGGCTCCGTGGGAAGGAGGCTGGGAGTAATGGCCAACAGAAGGTTTTCAGATTATCTCTGAAGTATCCAGGGTAACCCCAGACCCTGTCCTCAGGAAGAATTGAATGCAGCCATGATACCGAAGTTTGTTTTTCATTCATTGTTTATTTTTCTTATAATAAATATGGTTTTGTAAATTAGGTAAGAAGTCTTTTTCTGGATGCTATAGTAAACAAAAATCTCTTTTTTATATATTTCCTTAATATTGATGGGTGGCTGCTAATCAGGCTTGTTCTAGCAAGTCTTTTGCCTGTGTTCAAATTCAGAAGAATTACACTACATCTATTCTTACATTAGGCTCAGGTTGTAGAATTATTGTTCTTTAAATTCAGGTAAAGGGAAATTGCCTTATGATGCTGAAAGGGTACAATTTGGGTGTTAAAAGGACGCGTAGCTAACCCTAGCTATATGACTAAGTACTGAAGTTTCAATGCATTAACCCGGAAAATGCACTTCAAGTGCCTCTTTGAATGTAGTATCATGCAGAAGGCTCAGCATATAAGATGGACAGTGCCGTTACAGACAGAGACTAAGCACTCTTTTTGTTCGCTTGTTTGTTTGCTTGTCTCTTGCTTGGCTAGACCATTGAAACCCTAGGGCTCCAGTACTGAGACCCTTTGATTTTGTGGTTTTTCTGTTTGTCTAAATGTTTTGCCAAAGTCTTCTAACAGTGTTATAGATCAAGCCCTGTGCTAAGTCCTGGAGATGTAGAGGCCAACGAGATAGGTCGGGGCTTCCTTTGGGGAGCTTATAGTCTGGGGAACCTGAAAAGGAAAACCTGCTGCCTGCCAGGTAGATGAGTATTCTGTGCTTCAGATGTAAGGCTAACTCCAGTTCCAGTTTTCAAGTATTAAATATTTTGAGCTCTTTAGAATTTAATAGGCCTTCCGTAGAAGTAATTAGATTGCTTTCCAGATCCTAACACACTATTTGAATTTACCTATATTAACACCATTATTTGGATTTACATATATACGTATATATGATGTATGAATTAGTTGTACTGTGTGGGCCTAGGATTACATTCTCTCATTATTGCCACAGAAAATATTCAGGCTGATATCAAATATATACAGGTTCGATTTATCCAAATAGTGAATCACATTTTATCTAGTTAAGACAGGCTTAAAAAGATAGGTGTTAGTTAAATTGTCAGTTACAGGCTCCAAAAGTGGGGGATTGGGGGGGAGGCGGGATAATTCTTTTGAGCTACCATGTCAACATATGGTGATGTTTTTTCTCTTTGTTCATGCTGAATATAATTTATGTTTATCAAATTTTTAAATCACTAGGTCTTAAAGCAACTTAATTATATACTTTAATATTTCTGAATAGTGCTATCCTTTGTGTGTGAAAGTGAGCTCTTTGACGGTGGAACACATACCATATTTATCTTCTTACCCTCAGCACCTAGGACATAGGGGGGAATTTAGCAAAGTAATTAAGAGCTCAGACTGCCTGGGTTCAGGTATCAGCATAATCAAGGCAAGTTGCTCATTGTCACCAGCCCCAAGTTTCCCTGTGTGTATAGCAAAGAGGAATCATAGTTCTTGTTTCATAGGATTGTTTTGTAAGAATTAAATGAGAGGCCATCAACAAACTCTATTCAACATGTAGCAAGCACTCAGTACATCACAGCTGTTGATGTTAGTACAGTTCAGGCCCATAGCTGTGTTTAATAAATGTTTGGTAAATAGAGTGACAGTTTTTTCATTAGTGTATATTAAGCATGGTCTTTGAATTTTTGTTTTCCAGGAGTGAATATGGATTTAAATTGCATTCTTTGACGTAAAAAAAAAAAAATCTGATGATTTGCATTTTCAGGGAGGGTACACTAGGTTTACAACCTGTTTGCATGAAAGCCGTGTTTGCAATAATTTTGAAGTCCAGCTTATGCCTTTCCACTTAAGAAGTAAGCTACTAGCCACTGTCACCCAGGCCCAATAGAGACTTTGAATGCTTTGCCCTTTATTAATGTTTCCATTCCCTCACTCCTGGAAATAGCATTCTGCTTTCCAAAATAGATTCTAGTGTTTTACCTTAAAAGAATTTTTGTCACAACTTTGGATCATCAGAAAAACAGAAGAGAGCTTTGTTGGCAAAACCCAATGAACAGTTTTCTAAGGTGAGTTTCTCATTTTTTTCTACAAAAACTCATTTTAATGGCCCATTTGTGTCCCATTTTCTTACTCTTCATTTTTAGCACTAACATGAAAATAAAGAAAAGATGATAATCAGTTAATAACTCTATTTGTTTCTTTGACTTCTTTCAAAGGCATTTGGAAGCACTTAAAGTGACACATTAAGGCAGTAGGTGTACAACTAGGGATTTATTGAGGGAAAAAATCTAAATCCCTAGGCTGCATCAACACAAGAATGAGTATGTCACAGTCGGAATACCGTAAGTAGCAATGTTGCATAACTTAGAAGTTTAAGCACCAACATTGCTAATAAAGGAAGTACAGGTCTACCTAGTTCCCAGTCAATGCAGGTATCTACATTCTTGAAGGGGCGTTCCATTACAGGAGGCACCAAATCCCAGGGAGGTGAGAGTAACTCTATGTGGATAGCGGAACATGGAATCATAAGATTGTAGTTGATAGTGTTCTAGGAAGTACCATTTGTTTTGCTGTTTTTTATCATTCCCTGTTCAAAATGATTCTGATGTCAGAGAAGATACCTACCACCTAGTTTGTGTCAGACGCTGATCCTGGGGTAATAAACAGGGTCTCTGTCCCTACATTTTTTCCCTGCCATTATTCTTTCAGATAATCCAACTTCAGTGTTCTTTAAATTCCGTACTGGAAATTTGATAAGGCATTTGCAGGCCTGGACCCACTCTCACTTGAGAGATCTGGGGGTGGGTAGGGAGGAGGAGTTAGAATTTATGAACACAGCCATCTCTGTGGTCCCGCATTCTCTTGAGAGGCTGGTATTCCTGACACTGGATACGTACTTTATGAGTTTTAAGGAAGGGATGGAAAGGCAAGGAATGATAATGTCCATCCTATAACATTTTCATTCTTCTGTGCTCTTGCTAAATCTGAAATTTCTCTTTTAAGAGGAAGTAGAGTTTGATTTAAATCCTTCATTCCCCTTTCTTTTCTTTGGACCATATATTTCCCTATATATTGGATGAAATCTCATTCCCAGCCTTGATTCTCCCTTTCATAATCCCTTTCATAGCAGTGTTGTAGAGTTTAATGACATTCTGTTTGGATTTGCTATTTACAAAATGCTCATTTGCAAACTGTCAAACCAAGACAATGGTGGGTTCTGTGTTTTTTTATTATTTACCAGTGCTCTTCCTCCAATGGTCTGCCTACCTTTTTTTTGTGGGCATTATAATTTGCCATTGAATCAGACAGGCGTAGTGTTTTGTACTTTCCATCCTATTTAGACAGTTAATGAACTGCATAAAACCATTTACAATTCATAATTTTATAAACAATAAAGTCACAATAAATTGGTGACTTTGTCTAATATGTAATCTGCCTTGCTTATGAAATGACTAATCTTAGTGGACATCAATTGGGATCCTTTTCAATAGTTAAGACTTATGGGAACAAAACTGTTATTACCATTATCTTACTTGTATTGTTGAAACTTCTTAGAGGTCCATAGTATTCACAGGAAACGAATTAATACTGTACTCACTTATACTTCATTGTTTCCTGCTAACTATGATAAAGCAAGTGGGTTTAGGTACCGTATTGGATTAATAGGATGATCAGAGCACTTAGATTGAGTAGTGTGAGAGTGCCTGGCCCTACATAGTTAAAGTGTGAAGAATTCTCCTGAGATTGAAAATTGTTTTTACTAAAAAAGACTTTTCTGCCTGGGATTATTATAACATGGTATGTATTCAGAATTACTATTTGCTATTGTTTTAAGTAAATATATGAACAATAAACATTTGGACTCCCATTTAATCTTGTATATCTATAAGGTAAACGCAAAATTTTCAATTTGTGTGAACATTTAGGTGTTTTATTTTTGAGTCTGAGATATTTTTAAGTCTGAGAAAATGTTTAGATTCATTTACTTGTGGTCTTGAAGTTATCTTTAGCTGAAAAATATCTTGAAGTATATGAAAAAAGCCGTCTAGAAAGGAGATTTCCTGAGTACGCTTGATAATGGTGTACAAGTTTAATCATCTTTCCTGTGACAAGAGGGTCGTCATACATTCAACCTAAATTTCTCCTTTTACGGTTCTCAGTCCATTTCCTCTTGTCTGGTTCTTAATGGTGATAGAGAACATCTGTTATGTTCCTCTTCAGACTAAATCTCCCTGCTTGTGGTAGTGTAATGTGTACACGCTTTGGCTCCTACCAGATCTGCGCTTGAGTCTGAGCCTTATTACTCGCTAGCCTTAGGCCATTGTTACCTCTCTGAGCCTAAATTTCTTCTTCTGTAAAATCAGCATGGTAACACCTCCCTTGCAATTTTAGCTAAAGTGTCCAGTTCCTAGTGAATGCTCAGAATATGGTCCCTTGTATCGTTATGACCAAATCCTGTGAGAATGTATTAAGTCAGCTTTCCCTTTTCCATAGTAACATTCTCAGATCTTTTTTACTGTGTCCTGTTTTTCTAACCCATTCACCAAGGTTCTAAATGAGACGTCAGATGGTTTGGTAGGTAGAACACCAGGTTTGTGATGGAAGGCCTATCTGACTTGTTTTCTGAATTAATGAATTTCTAACTTTGTGACCGTGGACAGGTCACTAAATATCCTTGAGCCTGTTTGTTCACATGTAAAATGGGGATAATCATTACCATAACTTCTGTGTCTTCCTCTCTGGGTTGTGGTTAAGGTAACATAAGAAAGTAATGTGTAAGTCCCAAAGCAGCATATAGTCATAAGGTGGTAGTAGCTAAGGATCAGCAGTTAAAATTTCCTACTTTACAATGGGGCAAATGAAATTGGTGTTGTTATTTACATGACTTTTGAAACTTAGCTGGCTATCTTCAGCCTTACCCTGTCCTACATAGCAGTTTATGAGGCTTTTACTCTTTTTGCATTTCCATCTGCTCTTACGGTGATTAGGCTAAAATGGACAACTTTCAGATGTGGCCACATATTAAAATAGTTCCAACATTAAAGGTATTGAGTTTGTGTGAAGAGATGGTGAGTAAATAAGCAGGGTTGGGTGAGATTAAGAAAGAGCTAGATGATCCAAGTGTCAAGAAAGGGGTGAAGTACATCTACCAAGAGAAGTAGATGAGCCGAAGAGGTCTCTCCAGTGGTAGACATTAAGGGGGAACATTATAGAACTTAGCTCCTGCGACAGTCACTGCCGAGTTCCAACAGAAGAATGTCATGGTCAAAACATATCTGAATGAGATGGGGACTTTGATTGGGACATAGCGTGGAAGTGCCCTTGAAGACTGCAGTGATCCCGGGCAGGAGGGGACAATGGGGGCATCTGCGGAGATACAATCTAAGGGGAAGGTTGGGACGACGGACTCATGTGTGGGGAACTGGGAATGGGATACTGGAGAAGACCGGTGGGAAAGCTGATTGCCCCAGCTGTGACAGCCAAGCCATGAGGACTGTGTACGAGCACTGAAATTGGGGAGAAAAGAAAATAGGGTGGACACGGTAATGCTTGAACGAATATTTACATGTGCTGCTGGTTTTATATTTTAAATCTATTGACTATCCAGTTAGGGTTCGTGGAAGCAAGAACCTTACTCCATATTTGTACTGTATTAATCTTTTGGCTGTGTTGCCTCAATTCAGTTTTGTTTCGTGTTTAATTACGGGGCTGAAAGTCCGTAAGTTTGGGTAGTCTGGAGTGGAATTTGGTTAAATATCCCTGCAGATTACTTTACATGCTTCGGTACTCTAATAAAATCAGCCACAGTGATCCAGCTATCCATATGGGATTTGTAGTTGCTGTTTTCCTGAGGCCCTTTCCTCCATGGCTGCCTGTGACCTTAGCCATTGAATCACTTAATCGTTTTTGGCCTCCTAAGTCAGTGATTCTGAGCGGGCAGGGTGGTAATGTGATGTCATGTCTGGGGCATGAGCCTGTATCCTCGCCGCACAGGGGTTCCACCCTTCCTGGTCTAGGCAGCTCAAAGCACAGTGCTTGGCGCATAGTGAGCGCTCAATAAATTTAGTTGCTTTTCCTGTCTCTCTCTGGATCTCAAATAGAAATGTCCAAATTTAAGAATGGCACCACAGCATTAGGTTTCCCAGTGAAACTCCGTAGTGAGAGCTGAGGCAGATGTGTGGGAATGCGGTCCCAGACCCTTTAGTTAATCCAGGAGAGATGATCGCTCTGGGTTTACAGCGAGGCTTCCCCAGCTCATGAATCATAATGAGATCCCTTACAGGATTCATGAGTTTTAACTTAATGCAAAATTTTTAAACTATGTGTAATACTGTGACATTTCAAAGCGTTCGTCATGGAAAATAGCTGATGAGGTTACACTTTTTGAGATAGTCTGCGTTCCACCTACATTGTTTGTATCTTATTGAACTCCCCTCTTCCTTCCACAGAAAGGTCAGAAGGAAGCCCTTCTACATTTTCTGCAAACTCCCAGATAAGAAAAACATCAAACTAGAGAGGAACCTTTTGATAGCCTTACAGATTTATAATTTTTTAAAATAAAAAGTTTCTTTCCTGCCCTTTCTCTGGTAGAGAGAAAAATTAGACTCCATTTTGTTCTTCCTTCCTCCTTTACCCCAAATTCCAGCAAATGCATCCTTATCTTTCTTTTTAATTGAGATAATTGTAGATTCACATTCGGTTGTAAGAAATTACACAGAGAAATGCTTTGTACAGTTTGCCCAGTTTCCTCCAATGGAGGCATTTTGTAAAACAATAGAACAATATCTCAACTAGGATCTTGACATTTATGCGGTCCACCCATCACGATCAGATTTCCCCAGTTTTACAGGTACTCATTTATGTGTGTATATGTATGTGTATGAAGTTATACACAATTGTATCGCATATGTAGGTTCATGTGTTCACCGGAAGTATTACCTTGTAAGACTGTCAGATGCTTGAGAGTTTTTTGCACATCCCATGATGACAGACACCAAGACGTGTCTCCTCTAAATACACTTTGCATGATTGTAGGAAGGCGTGGAGTGGAATTCTGGCCCATGGTTCCTGTCTGCGGCTGTGCAGTTACTCTTTCACATTCCCTCATTATAAAGGGCTGGCTGGGCCAGACAAAATCATAGGTGGGCTTGGCACACAGCTAACTACTTGCCTGCAGTAACTTATGCTTTTGTACTGCATCAAGAGTTCTGCCAACTTCAGAGGCCAAGGAGGAAGCAAGAGTCAGCCTGGGAGTGTAACACACCTGCTTTTCTTGAGGCCACATACAACAGGCCTATTTGAGTACCTGCTTGCTGTTTGGGGTATATTGAAACATGTCTCCATAGTCCTGAACTAGTGGATTTCCCCCTAGAAATTCTTTGTTTCACATAGATTTTAAATGACCACAAGGGCAGATATTCATTGGGGAAACTGTCCTGTTAATTGTACTTTGGCTATGTGGCCCAGTCCCTAGAATGGATTGCAGTAGAACCCTATCATCTTGACACCTTTAGGAATGTCTACATTTGAGAATTCCACCGTCACGTTAGGTTCCCCAATTTAGATTTAAAAATTGTAACCATCTCTCTCTCATACACACCCACACACACGCAGACATGCACACACACAGAGCAAAGCTGTGCTAAGACGCGAACAGTGGGCAGGTGGCCAAGCTGCCTCGCCAGCTAAGTGTCTCAATCCTGTACTCGTCGGAGAAGCACTGGATTTGCAAATAGCTCAGACTGCGAATATAAAATTTGAGAATGGCCAATGTCTGTTGTGTTCTACTAGTCACTCCTAGAATCTGAAATGTTTGCTTAGATAGCCAGAACGCAGAGGATACTGCCGCTGATGATGTTTGATCATAATAACCAATGAGCAAAACACCACAAATGTGATCATTATGGGATCCTTTTAAAGAATACATTTAGTTAGTGCATTTGGATCCAATGCACTATTAAATCCTAAATCCCAACTTTGCTGTGTCATACAAAGAGCTATCTCTCCTCTCTTTGGACTAATACTTTTCCTATTGGCACTTTAGAAATCCATGAGTTACAAGTGACATCCTTTATTTTTGGTGGTAACTGTCATCTTATTTAAACAAAAGCTTGTCAATCAGTTGGAGACATTTTTGAGAATCTTAGAAATGTAAAAAAAACTGTATTTGAAAGAAAAAAATTGTAAAAGAATACCAGGACAGGCTGCTATTACTTCCATATCAAACCCCTTTGGGCCTTACATAACCAAAACAAATATGGTCAAATTGCTGGTGTGGGCATGGCTGGTGGCAAACGGAAGACTGTGGTTCTGCTTCCTGTGTCCTGCCTGCTGTCACTGAGGTCCAGGCAATGCCAGAACAGTGAATTTTGAAAGTATTAAAATGTTTATTTGGTGCTTAATCTTCCCAGCCCTAACCATAGACTTAGTCTAGAGGTTATGTAGTCGAATCCTCTCATATTCTGCAGGCGACAAAAGGAAAGATGAGAGCAATAAAGTGTCCAGCTCAGGGCCACACAATTTCATTAACTC